>PNEQ01035610.1:0-14280 GCA_003012365.1 Medauroidea extradentata | reverse complement strand
CCGTAGTAGAAGTAGAGTAAACAGTACCACTATAAGTCTCATGATGTCACTGTAGTAGAAGTAGAGTAAATGGTACGACTATAAGTCGCATGATGTCACCGTAGTAGAAGTAGAGTAACCAGTACCACTATAAGTCGCATGATGTCGCTGTAGTAGAAGTAGATTAAACGGTACCAGTATAATTCTCATGATGTCGCTGTAGAAGACGTAGATTAAACAGTACCACTATAAGTGAAAGTGTCAGTTTCCTGTAGTTATAGTTGTACCGAAAACACTGTATGTCAATATAGCGTTTTGTTTGTAAGAGCAGCGACACACTAGCTGTGCTAGGCAGTATCGTCCTTACAGTTCCTTTGCAAATTCACATTACAGAAATGTTGATTTCTAGTCATGTAGTATTTTGCGTATTTTCTTCATTTCTGTGCTACATAAAATAATTTTGTTATTTACCTGTTTTATTTAGTTTTAATTGTATTTGTACTAACATTTTATTTATTTTGCCGATTTGTAAGAGTGCGTGGTACATGATTCAACGCTAAAAGCATTAATCGTTATAATTAGTTTTCTTGAAGTTTATTTGCAGAATTTAAACAATAGCAATCCTAGACCGAAGTTGTAGCCAACGTTTTAAACTAAATTTTTTCCAGTGTTACGAACTTCTGAGCCATAATTTCCGACGCCGGAACATTGTGCATTTATCTGCGGCGCAAGAGATGAAGCGTATCGAATTAGTAATTCTGGATAAATATTTACTCATAAAGTTTGCAAATACCGTTACCTAGTATTGCCATTTAGCCATTTATCCATATTGGCTTCGAAAAATGCGTAGAAATCAATTGATGTTTTCATCGTTTATTTATGTACCACACACTTTTAAATATATTTCTCTGGACGGAAATTAAAAGAACTGGCGAAAAACATGTTGGTAGCATATTTACATTGTTTAATTTAATGTTGGAAAAAGTCTCATAAGAAGGATGGAATGCCAAAGCAGGGAATTTTCACAATTTTCTACATAACTTTTTCCCCTCGCTTATTATCGAAAAGAAAGTTTCGACTATCCGGAAATGATACATTTGTACAACTTATATCGTTACTATATTGTCACAAACTGACTTATTTTTTGAGCAGTGATGGCAGATAGGAAAAAGAGACAATTTTCTATCTGCCAACAGTACTCCAAAATAAGAAAGACTGTGACGATGTAATACAAGTAAGAATGTGTACAAATGTGTAATCTACGGTTTGTCGAGCCTTGATTTTCTATAACAAGCGAGGAGAAAAGTTATGTAGAAAATTGTGAAAATTAACTGCTTTGGCGCTCCATCCCCTATAATATATGATTTTTAAATATATCTTAATAAGTACTAGGGTAATAGTTTATATATTTTCAATGTTTCTTGTGAAAGTATGTCGTCAACACTTGCACTGTAGAAGTTCTACGTACAGCACACAAACTCTGGAAGCTACATTTCCTAGAAATGTTTATAGCATAGAAAAAGAAGGCTGGCACACAGTGTGTGGTAGGCAGTGGTACACGTTCTGGCAGAAAATACACCAGCTTCTACTCTTAGGGGGAGGACAGTCACGATCTCGCGCGAGTTGATGTCACGGAGAAACGATACGCCATGGACAGAGACCCTGGAAAATCGCGAAAATATTTAACATCGTTTCCAATAAACTGTAGTATCTCAATCGTGACACGTGTCAATAGTTTTCTGACAAATCACCCACGTTCTGTGTTAAAACTGTTCAGTTCTAATTGGGTCTGTTGAAGAGGGACACTTTGCTTCATATAAACGATAGCCAATATACTTGTAAAACCTTCAATGTTATACATAGCATATTGGAGTTTAGTAAACAATCAACTTTTCCGCGATTTATCAGTGTCTCTAGCCATGGAGGAACGAAATTCATCTACCCTGCACTAACTGTCTCAGTCGAATGGAACACGTAGAGACCGACAGCATTCACACTCATCACAGACGTGCTGCTAGCAACATCTCGTGTAATAACTTGCAGTTTGCCAGCAGTCTGAAATTCTACCACTTTCGACCTCTGTTACAAAACGTTGGAACTATTGTTCATTAAAGTGCTCTCATTCCACCAAAAGTGTAACTATCAGACGAAACCATTCTCAAATTTGTGTAGCTAGAAGATAAATTGAACTGTAACAAGACAATAATATTAACATGTTATAATTCGTCGGCAAATATAACATAATAGTCAGCAAATTAAATTTTAGACATTGCACCGTCAAGCACTGCGTCGTTAGGCACTGCGCCGTTAGGTATTACACCGTTAGACACTGCGCCGTTAGGTTTTACGCCATTTCGTCGTGCTTCGTATGAAAAAAAAACCAGAATGAATTGCAAAATACAGCATTAATTTTATCGGCAGCAAAAACAGTGAAAATAACAAAGATAAAATAGTTTGCGCCTACAAATAGGAAATAAAAGAGGCGAAACACGCATGGATACATTCAAAGTAATTAGGTTATAATTAAAAATTGAAAAATTTATCCCAGCACTTGTGCCCTTCGCCGAATATTATTTAAACGTAAAGCATGTTGTTTCGTAAAATGTGACGTAAATAGATTTAGCTAACAGACTTAAAAAAATTTAGCTAACAATTGTAATGTGTTAGGACTACGTGAAAAATCCTGGAGGATAATATAACCCATTTAAATGTTAAATTTTATTGCGTGTACGTTTTTTCCAAGAAACGTTTCAGATTTAAGACTGTATAAACAATAATAAATATAATATTTTGTTGGTCCCTCACGTTTTATCAATTTCTTCCCACAGTTCTATTCATATGCATTTCGATGTACTTCACATCGACTGAACCTTGAGCTGCAACAAAAGAAAACTTTCAACAATTCAATCAATTTACAAATCTGTGTAAATGAAAGTATTATTATTAAATACTAGAAAGATAATATTTTTACAGACCTTCACCACCTCTATAAATGACATAAAAATTTTATGGTTATTGTTAGTCTGCTTGGGATGCACACCTTAAATTCACGTTTATCACGTTTAAACTCTGTACTGGAATTTTTCACATATTGGAGTGAGTTCAACCGACAAATGTAGTGGATAGATTCACGACAAAAATTCTAAAGTAAAGTAACTTTTAACTATCGGAAAATGCATATTCAATGAGATCCAGCACACAAAAGATTTTAAAACCTATTTCAACTTAATTATCAAACACTGCTGAACGTAGGACTATCCCAAAATTTACTGCGACACGATGTCAACTCAGTAATAATCATGTCCAATTTATAAAAAATATAAGGTACGCCTATACTACACTCAGATCGCATTTTATTTCGCACCCATAGCGTTGGGATGCAGTTTTACAATTGTTCGTTTTAGCATAGCTGTATGTGAAGCAAAACAAATGTCATGTTAGTGGAACGCTATATAGCCGACTTGCAACGACCTAAGTACCAGGGGATATATATGGTAGGAGGTGTATTATACAGCAGGTTTACAAACCTGGGAGGGTACGGAACCTATGTTAAACAAGGCCAATGTTCACGACATGACATGTCTCTAAGTGTTACATAAATAAACGGCGCCATATTGCATGCAATGTCCTGTACCAATCAAAAATAAATTACGACTGCTGAATCTACAAGAGATGACTACTAGTAAGGGTCATTCAACTACAGGTTGGAAACAAATTACTGCTGAATCTAGTCGAGATGACTACTAGTAAGGTTCATGCTACTACAGATTAGTAACAAATTACTGCTGAATCTACTCGAGATGACAACTAGTAAGGTTCATACTACTACAGGTTAGAAACAAATTACTGCTGAATCTACACGAAATTACTACTAGTAAGATTAATTCTACTACTGGTTGGAAAAAAACGACGACTGCTTAATCTACTCAAGATGACTACTAGTAATGTTCATTGTACTAAAGGTTAGAAACAAATTACTGCTCTATCTACTCGAAATTACTACTATTAAGATTAATTCTACAACTGATTAGAAACAAATGAGAACTGCTGAATCTACTCGAGATGACTACTAGTAAGGGTCATACTACTACAGGTAAGAAACAAATTACTGCTGAATCTACACGAGATGACTACTAGTAAGGTTCATTCTACTATAGGTCGAAATCAAATGACGACTGCTGAATCTACTCGAGATTACTACTAATGTTCTTTATACTACAGGTTACAAACAAATGATTGCTGAACCTACTCGAAATTACTACTATTAAGATTAATTCTACAACTGATTAGAAACAAATGAGAACTGCTGAATCTACTCGAGACGACAACTAGTAATGTAAATTCTGCTACATATTAGAACAAATGACGACTGTTGTATCTACTCGAAATGACTGCTAGTAATATTTATTCTACTAAAAAAATTAGAAACAAATTACTGCTGAATACACTCGAGATGAGTACTAGCATTTTCAATCTACTACAGGTTACAAACAAATGACTGCTGAATCTACTGGAGATAACGACTAGTAAGATTCATAGTACTACAGGTTACAAACAAATGACTGCTGAATCTACTGGAGATAACGACTAGAAAGGTTCATAGTACTACAGGTTAGAAACAAATGACTGCTGAATCTACTGGAGATAACGACTAGTAAGGTTCATAGTACTACAGGTTACAAACAAATGACTGCTGAATCTACTGGAGATAACGACTAGAAAGGTTCATAGTACTACAGGTTAGAAACAAATTACTGCTGAATCTACTCGAGATGACTACTCGTAAGGTTCATTCTACTACAGGTTAGAAACAAATGGCTACTGCTGAATCTACTCGAGATTACTACCAATGTTCATTCTACTACAGGTTAGAAACAAATTACTGCTGAATCTACTCGAGATTACAACCAATGTTCATTCTACTACAGGTTAGATACAAATGAATTCTAAATCTACTCGAAATTACTACTAGTAAGATTAATTCTACTATAGGTTAGAAACAAATGACGACTGCTGAATCTACTCCAGACGACGACTAGTAATGTAAATTCTGCTACAGGTTAGAAACAACTGACGACTGTTGTATCTACTCGAAATGAGTGCTAGTAATACTCATTCTACTAAAAATTAGAAACAAATTACTGCTGAATACACTCGAGATGACAACTAGTAAGGTTCATTCTACTACAGGTTAGAAACAAATTACTGCTGAATCTACTCGAGATGACGACTAGTTATGTTCAATCTACTACAGGTTAAAAACAAATGTCTGCTGAATCTACTGGAGATTACGACTAGTAAGGTTCATATTACTGCAGGTTATAAAAATTTACTGCTGAATCTACTCGAGATGACTACTAGTAAGGTTCATTCTACTACAGGTTAAAAACAAATGACGACTGCTGAATCTACTCGAGATGACTACTAGTAAGGAAGGAGTCTTGTGTGCGTTCACAATGTAGTTGGAACCAGGGGAGTGCTCGTGGATTAGTACCGTGCAGTTCTGTAGTTGTCAAGAACTGTACATTGTTGAGGTTTAAGTGCTTCAGCGAACTAGCTATGTAGAAAAAGTCTTGTTTGCGTTAACAATACAGTTGGAACCATTGGAATAATCGTGGATTGGTTCCAGGCAGTACTGTAGTTGTCAAGAACTATACATTGTTGTGGTTAGAGTGCTTAAGGGATCTTACTGTGTGGAAGAAGTCTTGTGTGCGTTCACAATGTTGTCGGAACAAAGAGAGTGCTTGTGGATTGGTTCCAGACATTACGGAAGTTGTCAAGAATTAAACATTGTTGTAGTTAAAGTGCTTCAGGGAACTTGCTTTGGGGAAGACGTCTAGTATGTGTACACAATATAGTTGGAACCAGGGGAGTACTCGTGGATTGGTTCCAGGCAGTACTGTTGTTGTCAAGAACTGAACATTGTTTTGGTTAAAGTGCTTCAGGGAACTTGCTATGTTGAAGAAGTCTCGCATGTGTTCACCACGTAGTTGTAACAAGGTGAGATATCGTGGATTGGTTCCAGGCAGTACTGTAGATGTCAAGAACTGTACATTGTTGTGGTTGAAAGGCTTCAGGGAACAATCTTTGTGGACGTATTCTTGTATGCGTTCACAATGCATTTGTAACTAGGCGAGTGATCGTGGATTGATGCCAGGCAGTTCTGTAGTTTGTCAAGTACTGTACATTATTGTAGTTGAAGTGTTTCAGGGAACTAGCTATGTGGAATAAGTCTAGTGTGTGCGTTCACAATGTAGTGAGAACAAAGGGAGTGCTCGTGGATTGGTTCCAGGTAGTTCTGTAGATGTCAAAAACTGTACACTTTTGTGGTTGAAGTGCTTCAGCGAACCAGCTGTGTTGGAGAAGTCGTGTATGAGTTCACCATGTAGTTGTAACAAGGCGAGTAATTGTTGATTGGTTCCAGGCAGTGCTGTAGATGTCATGAACTGTACATTTTTGTGGTTGAAGTGCTTCATGGAACTAGCTGTGTTGAAGAAATCTTGTGTGCGTTCACAATGTAGTTGTAACCAGGTGAGTTTTCGTGGATTGGTTCCAGGCAGTACAGTAGTTGTCAAGCACTGTACATTGTTATGGTTAAAGTGCTTCAGGGAACTAGCTATGTTGGATAATTCTTTAGTGCTTTCACAATAAAACTGTAACCAGGGGAATACTCGTGGATTAGTGCAAGGCAGTTCTGTTTTTGTCTAGAACTGTACACTTTTGCGGTGAAGTGCTTCAGGGAACTAGCTATGTAGGTGACGTCTTGTATGCGTTCACCGATCAGTTTTAACGAGGGGAATGCTCGTGGATTGGTGCCAGGCAGTACTATAGTTATCAAGAACTGTACATTGTTGTGGTTGAGTTGCTTAAGGGAACTAAGTATGTGGAAGAAGTCTTGTGTGCGTTCGCAATGTAATTGGAACCAGTGCAGTACTCGTGGACTGGCTTCTGACAGTACTGTAGATGTCAAGAAATGTACAATGTTGTGGTTAAAGTGCTTTAGGGAACTAGCTATGTGGAAGAAGACTTGTATGTGTACTTAATGTAGTTGTTACCAGGTAAGTAATCGTCGATTGGTTCCAGGCAGTACTGTAGATGTCAAGAACTGTACATTGTTGTGGTTGAAGTGGTTCAGGGAACTAGCTGTGTTGAAGAAGTCTTGTGTGCGAACATAATGTAGTTAGAACCAGGGGAGTGCTCGTGGTTTGGTTCCTGGCAGTACTGTAGTTGTCAAGAACTGTACATTGTTGTGGTTGATGTTTTTCAGGGAACTAGCTGTGTGGAAGTATTCTTGTGTGCGTTCACAATGCATTTGTAACTAGGAGAGTGCTCGTGGATCGGTTCCAGACAGTACTGTTGTTGTCAAGAACTATACATTGTTTAGGTTGGAGATCTTAAGGTAACTAGCTATGTGGAGTAAGTCTTGAGTGCGTTCACAATGTTGTCGGAACAAGGAGAGTGCTCGTGGCTTGGTTCCAGTCAGTACTGTAGTTCTCAAGAACTGTACATTGTTGTGAATGAAGTACTTCAGGGAACTAGCTATTTAGTAGAATTATTGTGTGCGTTCACAATGCATTTGTAACTAGGCGAGTGCTCGTGGATTGGTTCCAGACAGTACTGTAGTTGTCAAGAACTATACATTGTTTAGGTTGGAGGGTTTCAGGTAACTTACTATGTGGAGTAAGTCTTGTGTGCGTTCATAATGTTGTCGGAACAAGGAGAGTGCTCGTGGCTTGGTTCCAGTTAGTACTGTAGTTCTCAAGAACTGTACACTGTTGTGGTGAAGTTCTTCAGGGAACTAGCTATGTTGGAGAAGTGTTGTGTGCATTCACCGAGTAGTTTTAACCAGGATAATGCTAGTGGATTGGTGCCAAGCAGTACTGTAGTTATCAAGAACTGTACATTGTTGTGGTTAAATTGCTTAAGGGAACTAACTATGTGGAAGAAGTCTTGTATGCGTTCGCAATGTAATTGGAACCAGTGGAGTACTCGTGGATTGGCTTCTGACAGTACTGTAGTTGTCAAGAACTGTGCACTGTTGTGGTTGAAGTGCTTAAGGGAACTAGCTTTGTTAAAGAAGTCTTGTATGCGTTCACCATGTAATGGAACCAGGTGAGTAATCGTGGATTGGTTCCTGGCAGTACTGTAGATGTCAAGATCTGTACATTGTTGTGGTTCAAGAGTTTCAGGGAACTAGCTGTTTTGAAGAAGTCTTGTATGCGTTCACAATGTAGTTGTAACCAAGGGAGTACACATGAATTGGTGCCGGGCAGTTCTGTAGTTGTCCAGAACTGTACATTGTTGTGGTTGAATTGATTCCGAGAACTAGCTATGTGGAATAAGTCTTGTGTTGCTTTCACTATGTATTCGGAACCAGGGGAGTTCTCGTGATTGGTTCCAGGTTGTTCTGTAGTTATCGAGAACTGTACATTATTGTGGTTGCGTGCTTCAGGGAACTAGCTGTGTGGAAGAATTCTTGTGTGCGTACATAATGTAGTTGGAACCAGGGGAGTGCTCGTGGTTTGGTGCCTGGCAGTACTGTAGTTGTTAAAAACTGTACATAGTTTTGGTTGAAGTGCTTTAGAGAACTAGCTATGTGGTAGAAGACTTGTATGTGTACTTAATGTAGTTGGTACCAGGGGAGTACTCGTGGATTGTTTCCAGGTAGTTCTGTAGTTGTCAAGGATTGTACATTGTCGTGGTTAAAGTGTTTAAGGGAACAAGCTGTGTTAAAGAAGTCTTGTATGCGTTCACCATGTAGTTGTAACCAAGTGAGTAATAGTGGATTGGTTCAAGACAGTACTGTAGATGTCAAGTACTGTGCATTGTTGTAGTTGAAGTGCTTAAGGGAACTAGCTATGTGGAAGAAATCTTGTGTACGTTCACAATGTTGTATGAATTTGGGGAGTATTCGTTGATTGGTTCCAGGCTGTACTGTATTTGTCAAGAACAGTAAATTGTTTTGGTTGATGTGCATCAGGGAACTAGCTATGTGGAAGAAGTCTAGTGTGCGTTCGCAATGTAGTTGGAACCAGAGGAAGGTCGTGTATTAGTGCCAAGCAGTACTGTTGTTGTCAAGAACTGTACATTGTTGTGGTTGAAGTGCTTCAGGGTACTAACTTTGTATAATAAGTTTTGAGTGCGATCACAGTGTAGTTGGAACCAGGGGAGCATTCGTGGATTGGTTCCAGGCAGTTTTGTAATATTCAAGAACTGTACATTGTTGTGGTTAAAGTGTTTCAGGGAACTATCTATGTGGAAGAAGTCTTGTATGTGTACACAATGTAGTTGGAACCAGGAGAGTACTTGTGGATTGGTTCCAGGTAGTTCTGTAATTGTCAAGGACAGTACATTGTTGTGGTTGAAGATTTTCAGGAAACTAGCTGTGTTGAAGAAGTCTTGTATGTGTTCACAATGTAGTTGTAACCAAGGGATTACACGTAGATTGGTGCCAGGCAGTTCTGTAGTTTTCCAGAACTGTGCATTGTTGTTGTTGAAGTACTTCAGAGAACTAGCTATGTGTAATAAGTCTTGTGTTGCTTTCGCTGTATTCGGAACCAGGGGAGTTCTCGTGATTGGTTCCAGGTTGTTCTGTAGTTATCGAGAACTGTACATTATTGTGGTTGACTGCTTCAGGGAACTAGCTGTGTGGAAGAAATCTTGTGTGAGTTCACAACGCAGTATGAACTAGGAGACAGCTCGTTGATTGGTTACAAGCTTTACTGTATTTGTCAGAAACAGTACATTGTTTTGGTTGAAGAGCTAAATGATACTAGCTATGTGGAAGTAGTCTTGTGTGCGTTCGCAATGTAGTTGAAACCAGGGGAAATCTCGTGTATTAGTGCCAGGCAGTACTGTTGATCTCGAGAACTGTACATTGTTTTGGTTGAAGCATTTCAGGGAACTAGCTATGTGGAAGAAGTCTTGTGTGCGTACATAATGTAGTTGGAACCAGGGGAGTTATCGTGGATTAGTTCCAGGCAGTACTGTAGATGTCAAGAACTGTACATTGTTTTGGTTGAAGAGCTTCAGGGAACTAGCTATGTGGAAGAAGTTTTGTATGTGTACACAATGTAGTTGGAACCAGGGGAGTGCTCGTAGATTTGTTCCAGGCAGTACTGTAGTTGTCAAGAACTGTACATTGTTGTGGTTGAAATGCTTCAGGAAACTAGCTGTGTTGAATAAGACTTGTAAGCGTTCACCATGTAGTTGTAACCATGTGAGTAATCGTCGTTTGGTTCCAGGCAGTACTGTAGATGTCAAGAACTGTACATTGTTGTGGTTGAAGTGCTTCAGGGAACTAGCTGTGTTGAAGAAGTCTTGTGTTCGTACATTATGTAGTTAGAACCAGGGGAGTGCTCGTGGTTTGGTTCCTAGCAGTACTGTAGTTGTTAAAAACTGTACATTGTTTTCGATGATTTGCTACAGGGAACTGATATGTGGAAGAAGTTTTGTGTGCATTCACAATGAAGATGGAACCAGTGGAGTGCTCGTGGATTAGTGCCAGGCAGTTCTGTTTTTGTCAAGAAAATTTAAATTGTTGTGGTTGAAGTGCTTCAGGGAACTAGCTATGTGGTAGAAGTCTTGTGTGTGTACATAATGTGGTTGGAACCAGGGGAGTGCACGAGGTTTGTTGCATGCAGTACTGTAGTTGTTAAAAACTGTACATTATTTTCGATGATTTGCTACAGGAAACTGATATGTGGAAGAAGTTTTGTGTGCGTTCACAATGAAGTTGGAACCAGTGGAGTGCTCGTGGATTAGTGCCAGGCAGTTCTGTTTTTGTCAAGAAAATGTACATTGTTATGGTTGAAGTGCTTAAGGGAACTTGCTATGTGAAAGAAATCTTTTCTGTGTACATAATGTGGTTGGAACCAGGGGAGTGCACGTGGTTTGGTGCCTGGCAGTACTGTAGTTGTTAAAAACTGTACATTGTTTTGGTTGAAGTGCTTCAGGGAGTTAGCTATGTGGAAGTAGTCTTGTGTGCGTTCGCAATGCAATGTAGTTGAAACCAGGGGAAAGCTCGTGTATTAGTGCCAGGGAGTATTGTTGTTCTTAAGAACTGTACATTGTTTTGGTTGATGTATGTACTTCAGGGAACTAGCTATGTGGAAGAATTCTTGTGTGCGTACATAATGTAGTTGGAACCAGGGGAGTGCTCTTGGTTTGGTGCCTGGCAGTACTGTAGTTGTTAAAAACTGTACATTGATTTGGTTGAAGTGCTTTAGAAAACTAGCTATGTGGTAGAAGACTTGTATGTGTACTAAATGTAGTTGGTACCAGGGGAGTACTCGTGGATTGTTTCCAGGTAGTTCTGTAGTTGTTAAGGACTGTTCATTGTTGTAGTTGAAGTATTTCAGGGGACTAGCTATGTAGAATAAGTATTGTGTTCACAATGTGGTCGGAACAAGGGGAGTGCTCGTGGATTTGTTCCAGGTAGTTCTGTAGATGTCAATAACTGTAAATTTTTGTCGTTTAAGTTCTTCAGGGAACTAGCTTTGTTGAAGAAATCTTGAATGCGTTCATCATGTAGTTGTAACAAGGTGAGTAATTGTGGATTGGTTCCAGGCAGTTTTGTAGATGTCAAGAACTGTACACTTTTGTGGTTAAAGTGCTTCAGGGAACTAGCTTTGTTGAAGAAGTCTTGTGTGCGTTCACAATGTAGTTGGAACAAGGGGAGTGCTTGTGGATTTGTTCCAGGCAGAACTGTAGATTTCAAGAACTGTAAATTTTTGTGGTTGAAGTGTTTCAGGGAACTAGCTGTGTTGAAGAATTCGTGTATGCATTCACAATGTAGTTGTAACCAGTGGAGTGCTCGTGGATTGGTTCCAGGCAGTACAGAAGTTGTCAAGATCTGTACATTGTTGTGGTTGAAGTGCTTAATGGAACTTGCTATGATTTAGAAGTCTGGAGTGCGTTCACATTATAGTTGGAACCAGGGGAGTACTCGTGTATTGGTTCCAGGCAGTTCTGTAGTTGTTAAGAACTGTACAGTGTTGTGGTTGAAGTGCTTAAGGGAACTAACTATGTTGGAGAAGTCTTGTTGCTTTCACCGAGTAGTTTTAACCAGGGGAATACTCGTGGATTGGTTCCAGGCAATACTATAGTTGTCGAGAACTGTACATTGTTGTGTTTGAAGTGCTTCTGGGAACTAGCTATGTGGAAGAAGTCTTGTGTGCTTACACCATGTTGTTGGAACCAGGGGAGTGCTCGTGGATTTGTGGCAGGCAGTAGTGTAGTTGTTTAGAACAGTACATAGTTGTGGTTGAAGTGCTTAAGGTAACTAACTATGTAGAAGAAGTCTTGTGTGCGTTCGCAATGTAATTGGAAAAAGTGTAGTACTCGTAGATTAGTTTCAGGCAGTACTGTAGTTGTCAAGAACTGTACATCGTTGTTGTTTAAGTGCTTCAGGGAACTACTTATATGGAAGAAGTCTTGTGTTGCTTTCACTATGTAGTTGGAACCAGGGGAGTTCTCGTGATTGGTTCCAGGTAGTTCTGTAGTTATCGAGAACTGTACATTAATGTGGATGAAGTGTTCAGGGAACTAGCTGTGTTAATGAAGTCTTGTATGCGTTCACCATTTACTTGTAACCAGGTGAGTAATCGAGGGTAGGTTCCAGGCAGTTCTGTAGATGTCAAGAACTTTACATTGTTGTGGTTAGAGTGCTTAAGGGATCATACTGTGTTGAAGAAGTCTTGTGTGCGTGTTGTCGGAACAAGGAGAATGCTCGTGGATTGGTTCCAGACTGTACTGTAGTTGTCAAGAACTGTACATTGTTTTGGTTAAAGTGATTCAGGGAACTAGCCATTTTGAAGTAGTCTTGTATGCGTTCACAATATGGTCGTAACTAGGGGAGTGCTCGCTGATTGGTTCTAGGTACTGTATTTGTCAAGAACCGTACATTGTTTTGTTTGTAGTGATTAAGGGAACCTGCTATGTGGAAGAAGACTTGTGTGCGTTCACAATGCAGTTGGAACCAGAGGAGTGCTCGTGGATTGGTGCTCAGCAATTCTGTAATTGTCAAGAACTGTACATTGTTGTGGTTGAAGTGCTTCAGGGAACTAGCTATGTAGAAGTAGTCTTGTATGTGTTCACAATGTAATTGGAACCAGGGAGTGCACGTAGATTGGTTCCAGGCAGTACTGTAGATGTCAAGAACTGTACATTGTTGTTGTTGAAGTGTTTCAGGGCACTAGCTATGTGGAGGGAGTCTTGTGTGCGTTCACCATGTAGTTGTAACCAGGTGAGTTATCGTGGATTAGTTCCAGGCAGTACTGTAGATGTCATGAACTGTACATTGTTGTGGCTGAAGTGCTTCAGGGAACTAGCTATGTGGAAGAAGTCTTGTGTGCGAACATAATATACTTGGAACCAGGGGACTCCACGTGGTTTGGTGCCTGGCAGTACTGTAGACGTTAAAAACTGTACATTGTTTTCGATGATTTGCTTCAAGGAACTGATTTGTGGAAGAAGTTTTGTGTGCGTTCACAATGAAGTTGGAACCAGTGGAGTGCTCGAGGATTAGTGCCAGGCAGTTCTGTTTTTGTCAAGAAAATGTACATTGTTGTGGTTGAAGTGCTTAAGGGAACTAGATATGTGGAAGAAATCTTGTGTGTGTACATAATGTGGTCGGAACCAGGGGAGTGCACGTGGTTTGTTGCCTGGCAGTACTGAAGTTGTTAAAAACTGTACATTGTTCTGTTTGAAGTTCTTCAGGGAACTGGCTTTGTGGAAGGAGTCATGTGTGCATTCACAATGTTGTTGGACTAAGGAGAGTGCTCGTGGATTGGTTCCAGGCAGTACTGTAGTTGTAAAGTACTGTACATTGTTGTGGTTGTAGTGTTTCAGGGAACTAGCTATGTGGAAGAAGACCTGCCTATGAGAAAACGTGAAAAAGTATTAAAATGCATTGACAACAATAAACAATACTGTAGCGATGTACACCATAGACAAAATATGTAGAAGCCAAGTGTTTTGTCTCTTTGCATGGTTGGACGTGCATTGCAAACCATCATCAAAACTGGTGTCAAAACATAATGTTCTAGACTTTTTTTACATTAACTTTTCCAGTGAAACTGTGTCGTATATAAAAGAAACATTATTGACTATATCGCACCTACGTTAAAACATGTTTAAATAGATATTTTATTACAATACATGTTTTAAAGTAAACAGTTGGCATTACCTAATATACATAGTATCATTAAACACGAAGGCAGAAAAGTAGGGTTGTGTTGCAACTCAATGTTTACTGCGCAGTTGGCAAGCGTACTTATCCTTTATTTACTCTATGATGTA
>PNEQ01035609.1:0-14280 GCA_003012365.1 Medauroidea extradentata | reverse complement strand
AGCGGTTTTGTTACCAGTTACTGTGATTTCAGATAATGTACTACCGGTCAAGTTTTGTCACTTATACGTTGATAAATAGGGGGGCGAAGACTGTTTAACTGATGCCAGTAAATTGGAAATTTTCTTTTCTATAGATAAGATAGGTCTCCGATGATTATTCCAGTGCCATTAGTGGTTTTCTATAAACTTCAGTTGGCAACACTGGTCACCGGCAGTTCGTTTACTACACGAATCCATGCTGGCTGGCAAGTTCCCGCGCTGCACGGTTATGCTGCCAAGTGAATATTATCGTTTTTTATTTAATTTAGTTGTTGTGCGTTGAAATTTAACATTATTAGCTGCGCTAGGGATGAAATTGCCCTTGCGAGACTAAAATCTAAGATACATCAAATGAATGAAACGGAAACGTGGATGCAAGTGTTGTGTGTGTGTGTGTGTGTGGATTACGTGCTAAACCTTTTTCCAGCAGTGTTTTTACTATTCAGCAAAGATGTGACCTCACCAGAGAAGGTAGGCCGACACCTGTAATTTGTGTAATTCAACAAGTTTGTAATGTTATTTAAAATTTCTGTTTATTCGAAATTTTTGTAAATGTTGTAGAATTAATTTCAAAAATGGTATTTTGTGTTCAGTTCTCATAAACATATCTGAACTATCCTTGTGAGATCGATTGTTGACTAATTTTTTGTAGGCTACTTTTACAATGAAACATTTTGGAAACCCAGTTGCCAAAAGAAGCCTTAAGTCGTTCAGGATAAAGTGAGCACTTAAAATCCAAAAGAAGCCTTAGGTAGTTCAGGATAAAGTGAAAACTAAAAATTTAACATTTGAAAAATGTCACTGGCTGTTACAGCATACAATTCTACGTTAACTATAGTTGCTTTACACCTTGTATGGTTGGCAGCGAAATTACGCAAAATAGTTCCGTTATACTGAAACAAAATCAACAGACACAGTACTTGTATTTTATATAATTAATTTTTTATCTTATTATATAGGTTCCTACCGACTGAACACTTTATGTTACTTGCGCAAACATCGCGTGCTGTGTCTAGAGATGGAGATGTTAGACATTTCCCATCGTTTGCCGTTACGCGCGGAAAGATACGAAATTGCTGAAAAAATATTTTTAGCAGGGCTTTTTCGAGTGCTCACTTTATCCCGAATCGTCTATAGTAATAGGAAACTAACTTTGAAAATTATGCAATTTTGCAAAGTTAGTATTACTAAAGCTTTATTGGCAACTGGGATTCCAAAGCTTTTCTTTGTAAAAATACAATAATCGTTCAATAGTGTTGATGGCAGGATATTAAACGAAGGCCTTATGAAAGCTATGATTATAATAATGCGAATACTGTAACTCTACAGTCAATGGCCTCGAACAGCGGCCACATCACCAGCCGTGTTATTCCAACCCGCAGGGGCGCCATTTCAGGTTTTTCTTGGGGGGAGGGGGCGACAGTGACCTTGTTGCATCTTTTTTAATTGAGCATGTATAAATTATAAACTTTAATGATAAAACTTAGGTTTATGCGCTTACGTTAGTATTATGTAAATAGCAAAATACACAAAAAAATTTTATGCACTTTTCCTTTTAAATTCAGGAGGGGGAACTCGCCCCCCCCCCCTAATGACGCCCCTGCCAACGCGGCATTCTGTAGATAGTAACATGACAATCTGACCCACACCCTGGCCTGGCTGGCTCCTTGGTTTTATCTTAAGGTATCAGGTATCCCGTCATATTTCCTTCGTGCATCCTGCTAAATAATCTCTGACAAGCTACCTTATACAAGCCATTACGATTTTCGTTACGTCAGTTGCTAATCTGGCTGCCACGCTTGTTGCCTAGGAATATGCTTTTTTAGTCGAGTTATATTATTTATCTCTTTCATTAAAATATTCCGAGTTTTAAGCGCCCCCCCCCCCCCCCGAATTTTTCCTTTTAAACGCTAAAATCATGGCAGTCGCAAATATGATTAGTAACTTGCCTTTCAAATTAGGTCACGCATCGCCACTGCTCGCTACATCATCTATAATGCGTGTTCTGACTGTGGTATTAGGTAGACGTGAATGGTAGGCATATATTAGCATATGTCGAGCGTCTTCAGCGAAAATTAGTTCCTTGTTCTTCAACACATGGAAGCTGATACTATCTTATTATATGCCCCATGGCTCCTCGCGTGATGTGGGCAACGCTGCTGCCTTCACGCAAGATTGTGGCGTCTGACAGCTCTTGCAATTACTGCTTCTCACTTGTCCTCCTATCTCTCTCTCTCTCTCTCTCTCTCTGTTTATTCCTCTCGTAATAACTACTTCCCCTCTAATTTCGGTTGTTGTTTTCTATATCTGTCGTTTCTACCTTCGCTAAGGTACGCGGGCTTGGTAAACGAAATAACTGTTTTGGGCAACACGTTCTGTGTCTGTCGTATAATAACTATTGAGCTCGTGACACTGTTTCGCAGGACGTGTGATTGCAAGTACGTTCTTTGTAATAATTCTAATATTCCATTTATTATTATAGTCGACTTTCAATCGCTTCATGTATAAGCCTACGAGTTTAACTGGGAAAACCTCAGAAAAGTAAAAAAGTAACATCACATAGCCAATATTAAACTAATGACAATAATTTTGACAAAGATAACTAGTCAGTGCTGCTGTTATTTGTAAATGTTGCAACTTGACACAGATTCCCGTTATGCCAAAATTTACCGTACTATTTTGGTCAGCAGTAGGCGCAAGTAGTATCAAGTAAATGGAAATAAACCATTTTCATCAAAAAATTGTGTTAGTTGAATTTACTTATTGAATAATTTTACTGGGCTCTTGTAGTGAAAAACAAGCCAAATTGACTATCTTAACATCAAGAATTGGGACATTGTGTTCAAGTTCTGTACAAAAGTCTAGGATAGTAATGGCTGAAGAGAAACTATATAGTTATAAATTAATTAAACAGGGACTTGTATGTCTTGAATGATGTCCCACAGATGTACACATTTCTTCTAAGACAGTCTCCTCAGTAAGTGGCCTACAATCTTCCAAGCGTATTCTGAATAACCACGATAGTGTCATTGTGAATCTAAACATAAGTAAAAACATTATTTTCATGCCATGCGCATTTAGCAAGCATACTTCTAGACAGCGATAATTCAAGTACAGTAGGCCTACTACATGGGAATAAACATTATGTTTGTCAATGACACTATACCTAACCATTATCAATATCGCCTACTATCCTGAGTTATACCTACTTGTATAGCCTACTATCAAGTATCCATTCTTACGACAGGTGCTTGGGACAAAAATGTATATTATTTATTTATGATTTACAAATCTGGTAGTATGTTGTCAGAGTTAAATTGGAGAGAATGGTTGATATACACGTATGCATGGTTTATGAACATTAGGAATTAAAAATGAGTTCATATTTAATATATAACTGTTTCACACAGGTGCTTGTATAGTTCCCAAAGCAATTCAGCAATATTCTACTCCAGACGTTTCTATAGGATGTGTCTTTTCACAGCCAGAATTTTAATTAAGAAACTCAAATACATTTTATCGGAAAAAAACTATGCTTTCGGATGACAGCTGATGAAATCTCTCCACTCCACTGACATAATTTCGAGTTGTTTCAAAGAGCAGTGAGAAAGTAAATAGAGGCCAAAAAAATTTGTGCAGAATAATGAGATTTTAACACGCCATTAATAAAAGATTCGATTAGGAATGGTTTTTTTAATTTAATTTACACTCTTTTATTAATATTCAAATTTTAAAAAGAGCTGTGTTTGGGAAAGTTTGAATACTCACAGAATATGAAGTAGGCTAATCGAAGTAACGAAAAAGTAGAATTTAGCACAATTTCATATTTTTGTTCGAAGCTGATAATCTATAGAAAAAATTATTTTTCCTCGTACGTGATTTATTTTCATTATTTTGATGCACTGTATGTAACAATATACGCAGAGACCATAAAATTTCGCGTCTTCGTTTGGACTCAAACTATAATATAAAAATGTAACTAATACAAACACATATATCACTTTAACAGCAAGCAGCTAATGATCATCTGCTGTCTGCTTCAGTTCTCATATATTATTGCAGGCTAGCCTACACGTCAGTGAACTCGCAAATTTTTCCGGCCTCTAAATATACTGGTTGTCCAAAAACGGCCGTATAACAATAACACACTAAATATATAACATTGCCTAGACTTCTTAAATTTAAGAAAATATTAAATGGCTACTTGCAATACTCCAGCTGTATTACCTTTTTTAGTCTTACAATTGAGCTCTTGTATACGTACGAAAATGATGTGTATGTGACATGGACGAATTTTCTAACATCGGTACAAGATATATCGTCAGCTTAGTGCAAGATCTGGGTAACTTTAATTTTCCAAGATTAACTTATCTGCAGATGTCTACACTACCCTTATGATTGTTCATTTTGATATGTATACATTTATAAATGTGTTAATTAGGATTATTGATGCAAGACAAAATTTGCCTTTAAAAAAATAACTAATTGTATGACAAAAGCAATTTTCAGTGTTATATAGTTTGATATCTCCATTTCTAGTTGTAGCATTAAGCCGACGATATGATAACACAGACGTGAAATGACATGTTGGCGCATTTGACGCTGGTGAACGTCATCGCTTGTGTATTTATAAATACACGGCAATGTTAGAAATCGCTCTCCAGCCACGTTAATAAAGTTGTTATTGTTTTGACTTAGCCGTTAATACTGTGGTGCTAATTTCCGCACATAAATCGTTTCCTTAATTAACAAGAAAGTTGTGATAATTTGACTTAGCTGTACCCGCCCGTGTGTTCGTGCCGCACGGAAAGTTTTGCCAGCTGTAGAGGTCGGAAGCCACTGTGCGAGCTACTCGTGCTAAACAAACGAACACCATCCCGCCATTTTGTTACAACGCCAGACTAACATCGGAGCTTAAGAGCGCTATCCCGTGTTTGCGTTAATGAGGAATAATAGCCGGCAGCTCGACCTTCTCAACCCCGTGTGTTGCATGTTCCACCTAGTTCTCCGAGCTGTGATTGCTCGCCGCTTTCATATACCAAGATATTTACATGTCTTAAGAGTTGGTGGACCTGGCGCGTGAGACGTGATGTAGCATAGTACGTAAAGTATTTGTTTCTTTTATAACTATTAAAAATGTTTCCAGTGTTTTTATCTACGAAAAGAAGACACACTTCAAATTATGTCTCTACGAGTTTTAAGATGCCGTCCGTTAATTAAAAAAACAATTTCCAATATCCTCAAAAGTGCTAAAAATTACTTTCCTCACGTTGCTGTAGCTGAGAAAATATCAACCGCCATCGGAAAACCATACCTGCATTGGACTTTACCACACACTTTCCACAAATAAAATAACAGGGCCATTGCTTGAAGTCCAGCTGAAAAACTGTTTCTACGTAAACATTGCGCATTAGTTTAGTCCTCCGTGCCTAGAGGCGATGAGGTGTTTGATAGACGTGTTATATTCGACTTTTAGCCATTGCCATTTCCGTGCCTCAAACGTGTGTATATATATATATATATATATATATATATATATATATATATATATATATATATATATATATCGTCCACTAACTTTTAACAAATTAACTACGTATATTACATACACTCATTAAAAACTCAGCGTGGTAGTAAAATAGTAATACGTTGGCCACGCCAAAAAAAGTTTTTTTAACAGCAAATAAAAAATAAAACAGAAGTGCCTACCCCACAAAGAGTGATGGGAAGGTAAAGTGGAATTATTATATTCTCTTGCAGTGTCGTTGACGCATTGGGTGTCGTAGTCTACACATTTCCCCCTACAAATAAACCTATGTAATTTTGAAATATAAATGTAGGAAAAGAAAGAGGGGCGAGAAACATAATATGCCCCCTCTGGTTTACTTAATGTTGGCATGGGCCTGAATTTTAGGATGTTTTAATGACAGAAACTGGGAAAGAGTCGGCCGTGGCCTGTGTTAATAAACCATCCCAGCGTTCATCTGGAGCTATTTAGGGAAACCATGGAAAACCGAAATCAGAATCGACGGAGTCGAGTATCGAACCCAGGTCCTTCATATATGTAGTCCAACGTGTTACTGTTGAGCCTCTTGTTTCAGTTGTAATTTTAAAAAAGCAAACAATGTGGTAATCATATTTTTCTTGAAAAACGTGGTCTTTGAGGGAAATACAAAATTCTTCGTAGAAAAGAAAAAATCATAGGAAGCTTGTCTTACGTAAATTGCATATAACTTTGCCTGAACTGTTACGGTAACTCATTGTGTTATTTTTTCTCCCCATTGCGAGAATTTTCAACAAAAGTTCATTTGCGACAAAGTTACTTTTCAGTAGTTAACATCAAACAATTTTATTTTGCTGCGTTAAATTGTGTTTGAAATGCCCCGGCTGTATTTCCCAGTCCAGTTATCCTGTTTTAGATTTTTCTGGATTTCTTAAAACACTCAGAAATGGTTCATTAGTAAAGACCATGGTTAGGGACTTTTTTTTTTCTCGCGAAAAGAATTTTGCCCCAGTTTGTTTCAGTGCCTTACGTACCCCCTCTACACATTTGCAGTTCTGCTTCATGGTTATTGGCAGCGTATCTATGTGAAGAGCCGTATATCATTTGACTAAGCCAATTACAATAACGTTCCTGCAACAACACACGTCTGTGATTTGCCGGTACAATACCAAGGCTCATGAGAGTTACAATATCCAATCACTGACCACGAAGCAGAACTACAGATGTGAACATAAGGCACTGAAACAAAGTGGGGCAAAATTCTTTTCGCGAAAACAAGGGTCCCTAGCCATGGTTAATTTCTTTCCCCACTCCCAGTGTTCCCTACGTATGTCTTGTGTTGCCCAGGATTCCTTAGAACACCATAGACGGGCTCAAGGTTTAGTGCCGAAGTTATAATTGACGTACATGTAACGTACGAACTTAGTACGGTATCTACCGATATTTTGTTACTATATTCATTATCATTATATAAATAGGCTGTTTACATTTAAAAGTGCATTTCCCATTATTTTACGCTGAAAATTATGGAGAAGCAGTTGCTTAGTTGTCTTGACATGTTTAAGGATATTCAATTTTAACGGAAATTACTTTTCAGCGAATGAATTAAAATATACTATGTATTAAAAAAATCAGTTATATGCAAGTACCTTAGGACATAATCCAGAGGAAATGTATATTTAACAAATATTCACTGTTTTCTTTGTGCGAAACATAAATTTTATGGGTTTACCTTCAAAATTATTATTACTATTTTTTTTACATTGACTTCCCTCTTAATCGTGTCAGCAAGCTTAAGGCAGAGTACTCCAGTGTCAATGCTGTCACCACAGGTTAACAGCAATAAATAAATACTCTATGGATACGTATTAATGTCATGTGTTCACGGTGACCGGTGTAACAACGGCTAAAATATTTTTAATTTGGTTACTGATTTTCTGGAGTTCATTCAGCATATAGCGAAGAGCATAATATTCTGTGAAAAATGTATCGATATTTTAGTGGATTACACTAATTTAATCAATGAATTTATTTTACTGATGAAATATGTAGGTTAGTACATATTTTCGATTGAGCAGTTCCAAAAAAATTAAATTAGTGATTTATCTCCGGCAACCTGACAATATTGACTTATTTCATCTTAAGAGTGTACATATGCGGTAATGTCGATTCGGCATAGCTACGCTACTCCAAGAAATTGTCGACGTTTGCTTAGTTTACGTTCAATAAGCGTAAAACTAAACGTTCCATTGGTTGTATTGTATAAATCGTTTAATTGTGGTGCAATACTAAGATTTTTAACTTACACGCAAACGCATGTATTTTTCCTTCTAAATTATTAAATGAATGATTTCTAACTTGGGTATATTTTTATGAGAACTGAAGTCAGCGAAAGAAAACGTACTCATGTATATTTTTGTGTGTGCGCGCGCGCGTGCGTGCGCGTGTGTGAGGAAGATAAATAGAGAGTAAGGTTGCAGGAAGTAAGAGAGAGAGAAGAGAGTGATTTTTTGGTCAGCGCTTAACATCGAGGTCTTTAGCGCTGGTGAGAGATGATATGCTGTAGGTATGGAGCAGCGCCGGAATGAAAGGGCGGGGGAAACGGGAGATCCGCGAGAAAACCTGCCGACCAGAGGCTCCGTCCGGCACGATTCCCACAAGCGAAAATACGAAGACCGACCCCGTTGAGAACCGAACACGGATCGCCTTGGTGGGAGGCGAGAGGTCTGGCCTCTTTTTATTTATTTATTTTTTTTATGTTTGGTGTAGTGGCGAGGCGGTAACTTCCTCATCGTCGCTGCACCGAACACCGAAGCAACCCCGAGTAAACGTCGTGACACAGTTGTAGAGAGACAATTTTTTTTTTTCAGATAAATTGAACGAACACAAATTTTTACATCCAGCCAGACCTGGGAATCGAACCCAGAACCCCTCGTATCTAAGTCGGTTGCTCAACCAACCTTTTTTATGTTAGGCTCCTTGGCGAGGTCTCAACATCGCCAACGAGCCAAACATCCCCATTTTACAACTTCATTATTATTAGACGATTCCCCAGTTGTGACAGTTTTGTTGACTATTACAATTGAAATGACTCAAACGAACAAACACAAATTTTATACCCAGCCAGACATGGGAATCGAACCAGAACCCCTCGTATCTAAGTCTGTTGCTCAACCAACTGCGCTACGGGTTCGGGGGGGGGGGGGTCGGCTTCCCTCGGCCACCGCGGCCCCCTGTAGGAAGTGAGAGTAGCAAGGTCGTTGGTATGTCAGTGATCGTTTGCAAAGCGCACGAAAATCAGAAGAATAAGTAAAATATAATGTCAAGTGTTTTATTATATAACATAGATATTTAAGGTTTTAGTGAAAAATTTTGTAAATGTATTTTTTAAAACAGTTGGCCTGTTCGCCTGAAATGTTTTTAATTTCAAGCCTTTTATTTTAACTCCTTCTGAGCTCCGTTACGTTACCTGGAAAATGGCGCGTATAAATGGTACGAAGGTATGGCTTTACGTTCTCACGAATGTAAACAAAATGAGCAGGGAATATTTCGCCTACCAAAAAAAAAAATAAGCTGCTTGGAACAAACTTTGTTGCTGGCATTGTAATGTCGTATTAAACGTCTGAAACTCCAGACTTTTTTCCTTCTAAAACCATCACAGTTGCTAGCTTAAATGATACTTTCATCATAGTCTACAAACGAAACTGAAAACACCTACACACAAAAACTAATTCCCTTGAGCTTACCAATCTTCCTCTCTTCATATATTCCCCCTTTCTTGGTAATATGTTTATCTACCACATGCGAAGAGGACTGCACGGCTTCATAAAGTTGTCATATAGGCTTATTGAAAATTGTGTACAATTTGATATAGGCACTGGTTGCGAACACAGTTTAATAAACGTTGCACGTTGTGTTGTAAGTATCGATATATCGATTGCCTATCTGTTGTTTGGTAAATATGCCTAGTAGTCTTATCCCAAAATTGAATATCATCAGCAAATCGCTCTCTTTAATTTATAGCTTTTTAAGTAATTATGATAGTACATTATTTAAAAAGAACTTAATTGCGTGAACCTAATGGAATGTGGTTGTTCTAAATATGTTTCTGCGCAAATCAAAAACATTTAATAAACTGAAATCACTCATTTGTAGGAATCATTCAAAGATACCATAAAATCAATTTAAAAAAAGAATATATACACACATATTGAAGTCGGAATGTTACGTATCTTAAGTTTTTGATAATTTTGCGAATAGTTGCATTTGTTCTCTGTTTCTAGATTCTTTTAAACTTACGGATTTTCTGATTTTCCTGTAGAATAATTTCCAAACTTCTAGCACACTGGATGCCTAAAACCTCACCAGACATTATAAGCTGCAAGCTTTACGTATTATGCTATTCCAGTTCGAAATAACTATCACGTCACACACTTTGTGGTATTTTGTCGAACACAAAATGCTCTGTAAATACGAACTGTGCGACATGAAACACTAATTTTCTGGCTGCTGTAAATACTAGAAGTTCGGAAGTAGTGACTCTTTCACAAATATTTCTGTTCCATTCATTTACTAGAAATATTTAAATTACAGGAAATATCTGATTATTTTGGAAACACCTTCTGCTTCCATTTATGATTTTAATTGCTTCGTTACACTTTTTACTTTTTCCTTCCTCCCTTTTTCCCCCGCTTTAAATGTGAATTATAATTTTGCAGCGAGCGTGGTGAATTCCAGTTATACCAAAAGGATGGAATCAAATTTAAAATACGAGACAGATTTTAAAAATAACACCCACACGCCCCGTTCTAAGTCGGGAATGCGTTGGCAAAAGGTTATGGACAAGCAGAAGTCAGAAGACAAAAAAGAAACGCTGCTAAAAATTCCTTCACCACAACAACACTGCATGCCTTCTATCCTCTCGGGAAATTACCACAGTTCGAGCAATACAACAAAGGATACGATAAAAGAACAAATTTCTGGAGACACAGACGTGCATTTATTATTATTATTTATTTGTGACACAGTGACAATATTGCAATATCGGTTTATTGGACCATCTGAATAGTTGACAGAAATCGCACCAATTGGCATTTGAGTTATGAAAAATAAGGGAAGACTGGAATGTGTTCGTTTACAGATGTATAGTATAAATAGTGCCCCGTGTATCCCTCTTTGTATATAGGTTTAGTATAGTCTGCTATCTTATGTATAATATGTACTCTTTAGATGAGTGCTGGCAGGGAGACTGGACACAAAATAGGCTGTTGCCTATGACTGCTGCTCATGTAGAGCTAACATTACAGATTAAAATTGAATAAATAAATATATATAAATTCCCAGAGGATGAGCTGTTAAATAAAACATTAATATGAGGCAGAGTGAAAGTTACGGTTTATTATACAAAAACTGGGCAGTTTAAATATACAAGAAAACATTGAATTACCAAATTGCGCATTGCAACATTTATGATTTGATATAATATACAGGGATATTCAGACCCTTTATAAATATTACATTTTCCTATGTGTACCCACGTACATACTAACTTTAATTTAATTGAAAACATTATTAAATAAAGAATTTAATTATTAAGTTTATTACATAGACTCAAAAGCATAAAAGAGCTGGATCACGGTACGTAACACATTTAAAGTTGATACGGCTACGTAGCACTTAGTTGAAACGTAAGACGTAGCGGCGAGTAAACGTCCAAGAAAGAACATGCTGAATGCATATGGCTTTGCTGGAAGTTGCAGTATTACAGAAGTCGTTGAAGTATTGTTGAAACCTAAAACTGAAGTATTGTTCTTATTGAAAGTGGAATTCTTATATTTTCTTCAGACAATATATTTCTATGGGGAAAAAAACGAAGTTCCTCTGGGATTGTTTTTTCTTACGTTTTCTGTGTTTTTTGTGTGTTTTTTGTATTTTGTCACTGTTTTCCAATACAAGTTTGGATCAACAAAACATGAGAAATGGCGTATGTCCACAAACGAATAAATTCTAATGAAATATACTGTTTCCTGACCAATGAGAAATTAATCAATAAGAAAATAACTTAAGTTTTTATTCCATGAAAATTTTCGAGCCAACAGCTCTTATGACGTTTCACATTCTTATTGGTCGGCATGAAAAACTTGGCGTAGAAACCCCAGAGATGGCCATCTTTAACGCCATGCGAAGCAAGTTACGCCACGTAAGCCGTACCAAGCATTAGTTGTGAACGCCACCATTCGTATCACACATATTCACTTTCTTATGCTAAGTTTTTACTTGCGCCATGTCAATTGTGAACGGGGCTTTACGCACACACAAGATGTCCAGAAACAACTGCTTACTAAGCACACCGCGCAATCCTGGGCTAAATTGGAGATGAAAGTGTTAGTTGCAAAATGTATCACATCATTTTACGTGCACAATGTGGCAGTACTGCACGGAGATAGAAAAGTGTTATCGACACATGTTTTGTATTTAATATTCTAAATATCAGTCAACGACAAATTTTTGCCATGCTAGAAAGTGCCTATAATTTTTATATTTTGAGACTTGCTTGAAGACAAGAAATAAGATGCTATTTGTTATCTTTGAGCAAATGCCGGAGAATAAAAAAGTGAAATTACTGTCTAAACAATATTAAAAATTGCAGTAGCCTATTATTAAACGGCCGAAAATGTTAGTACACCTTAATGAAAACTAGTATTTCTGAAAAGCTAGTAAATATTATACATTTTGATTACCGTCGCTTTTCAGGAATATGCTTTATTGAAGCTGACTCTATAAGACAATATTTTGAACAATCTGTGTACTGATAGGATGTGACCTCGAATATGTACATTAAATATATACTCTCGCTCTCCATTATCTCTTTATAACTATGTTTACACTTAGGGTCGTGTTATGTTCAATAAATAATAAGAGTGAACAGAGAAAGCCGTGATCCTGTGCTGTGGCGTAGTGTTGCTGGGATATTTAAATAATGACTGCACTCCACTCTGCATCACAGCGAACGGGGAGAGAAAGAGAGAGAGAGAGAGAGAGTAAAAAAAAGAAGATAAACTGAGGTGGGTAAAGCAGCTTTCTGTGGCGGGAAGTCGCCGTTCGCACCACGTTTCGCTGCATTATTCAGGGTGGCCAACCCCGTCACGTTCCGAACCAAAATACCATCCCTGGGTGATCTGCTCTCTTGGGATTTGCAAACCACCCCTCCCCCTTCCTAGCTTTGCACACACATTTACTCATTGACCCTCGTGCGAGATATATACAGTGTGGGCGTGCCTCTATTCCAACGTGTGTCATATACAGTACGTTACAGTCTCTCGTTCCTCTGTTTACTGCCCACTCTCGCGGGGTTCATAGCAGACCCTGTTTCCAATACATGGCGCATATAACAACGACATATATACGGATAGACCCAGCGTAGGCTATACTCTATGCACTACCGATGTATGGCCAAAACAAAACAGCTGATTGTTGCCCGCTTTTACTGTGTATAGGGTTTATGACTTATTTCATGTGTGGACGTGTTAAATGTAAACGAATTTACCTGCGAAAGTCTGATTTCTTGTACTAGACTTAAAACGCATGTTATTTTTGCACATTATATAGGCCTACCCATTTATTTGGTTTTAATGCAAAGTCAGACAGGATATATGGTACTACTACACTGTGCGACATTGTTTAACTTACTTTGTATTCAAAATACATCTGTGGTTAACAATTTTGGTAATTAATTAAAGAAATACAACACTGGGTTAAAAATATTTAATGTTTACGCCATGTTTGAATATTTGACACTTTCGTACTTGCTATATCTATAGCATATAATAAGAAAGTCCTAACTCCCATGTTAAACATAGAGAACCTTATTTTCGACATAGACGCCCGAAGTAGGCTGCTCTATGGCTACACTTCACCTTTAGCCAATACCAACATCAGAACAAGCATCATAAACGATGGAGAGAAACATTTCAGAATTGCCAACTTCGGTATTAGCTACAGATACGTCTGTCGACATCCTTTTTTTTTTTTTTTTCATAAACTTGTAAATGTATTACTTACTTTATGTTTTGGCAATGTGTTTGCTTTGTTAAATAAGATAGAACAGAAAAAAGTCTGAGCCAGCCAGAAATGTTTTAAACGCGTTAAAGTTGTGCCATGAAAAATATATTGGCATCACTATGTTTTCTGTTTATTTTATAATTATTTATTTGCGGCTTTCAGGCGCAGTTAAGGCATATTTGCCTTGTCTTCCACTGGACCCATTTCATCTGTTTACTGTTTTAGAAACATAACTATACATTAAAAATTAAAATTATTAAAATACATATACACTTAAAACTTATTAGCAAGTAAAATTCGAAAATTTTTTCTTTTTCATTTATAAGTGTTCACAAATATACTCAGAATTAAATCCGTAGTATACAAAGGCGAAAAATTCTCTTGTAGAGATCAGAAGTTAGTATCTTGGTGTAAACAAAATTAACACAATTAGCACACTAAAATTACTTATATTGAGTTGTTGGAATGGCTTTGAGAGAGAATTGTTTATTCTGAACTACATCCTACACTATAAATTAGAATCAGTAAAAGTTTTCACAGTTTCATTGAGTTGCAAGGTTTTTCACTTGTGAATCTGTTTTGTCAATGTTGAATTTTAAAATAGTGAAAAAACTATATATATATATATATATATATATATATATATATATATATATATATATATATATATATATATA
>PNEQ01035608.1:0-14279 GCA_003012365.1 Medauroidea extradentata | reverse complement strand
TCGCGCGACTCGCAAGCAACTCCCTTCCACAGCCGCGCGCGCTCCCTCCCTCACCACACCTGGTGGCCGCCACCGAAAACAACGCTCACTTGTGCTGGCGCCCTCCTTGCGGCAGGCGCGGAACTAAAGCGCCCAAATACATAAAATTATGTCTCATGAAATGCCATTTTCCTGACAAAGGGAAAATGGTCATTTCAGTGGAGAAATTCTGAACAGAACTTATTTTGAAATGTGTAGAGATGGCAACCTCATTCGTGTAATGTTCAACCCCTTCTTACCACACACTACCAGCAATGTTACAGCTTGTTTGCATGTGATGTTAATAACTGCCCAGTTAATTTATGCAAACCATTTTTGCCACTACTATTGACTCTGGACCAAATGAAATCAGGGGTTGAAACACCAGAGTGTGTTGTTGTGGATAAATGTGATGAGTGCAATGATAAGTGCAATAACATCTACACATGTGCAATGTCATACAGCAGGTTGTGCTTTTCATCTGCATCCTTTGTATAGAGAAAAACTGTTACAGGATATTAATTTCTCACCAGCAAAATGTTTGAAGGGATATTACAAAAGAAAAATGCAAATATACGTTAGTGAAGGCAATTCTTAGTTACCAGTCAAGATGGATAAGGCAACGTGTAATGACGAGTCTGCAAGTGAAAATGAAGCAGAAATTTTTGGAAGTTTGTTCTGCTACATCAAGTTCCACTTCACTCGCATGTGCACGATATTATGGGACATTCTCATACATTGTACCAGTTTTCCATGTAGAAGATGATGTCACTGGGTTTTGCCCAGTACCCTCCATAACTCTCTTGTGAAGACTCAGTTCTCTATATACCATCAGCATGACAAGATGCAGCACTGCATTCCTACTGAAAACTACAAGCACTAAAACCTGGAAATTAGTGTGTGGAATATTCCTATAGGGATGGTGAAGGAAACTGCCCTAAATACACCGAAGAGTGCAACTTGGGTGAACATTGGCTGTATGCACATCATCCTACGAGTTGGGAACATTGTCAAGACATGATTGGCTGCATTCCCGATGGGAAATGTGTTGTGTTCAACATGCGGAGCAATACACCTCTTCCTGCCTCCAATGAAGATGATGTAGCTCATGCACTACTGTAAAAGCAATTAATTATGAAGAGACTGTTGTCGCCAGACCTTTCCGAGACTGAAGCCGCCTCTACATCCTGTGACGACACTGCAGTTGATGACCACATGCTAAGTTATGATGTTGGGGACCAGACAACCATGGAAGGTGATTCTACGTTTATATGTCCTGTTGTTGGAGAGGACTATCTTGCTTCATTGGTACAGAAACATGTACGTGCAATACTTAAAAAAGGCATTTAAAAAGTACTTGAAGATTATGATTCATGATGTATGAAAATATTTTTGTGGTAATACTGTATTGTGTGTATTAAACCAGACTCTGGAAACTGATGGAAAATGCTGAAATGATGTGAGCTTGATGTATGTATAAATTTGTATACCTATATGTACGATATGGAAATAAAATAAACATGATAAAATGTGTTTTCATGACTTTTATTTCCAAATATCGGCAATTGAACAATTCCTGTTCAATAATACCTCCGTAAACTGTTTACTGAAAAAATATTAACTTCAGGAAAAAAACTTTTAACTGTGTCAATAATCACCAGTTACTACTACTTGTATGAAAATAATGGTTTAAAATATATATTTTTCATAACAGTATAAATACATGTCGTTGGAAAAAATAAAGTAGGAACTAATTTGTTTGTGTGTCTGAAATCACCAGTTGGTACTTACGAGATAAAGTATGGAAAAATATTTACTCTTGTAAAAGTTAGATATTAGAGGGGTGTTGTGTAGATTTGTGCAAAACTTGAGCGAGGTAAGCTTTTTTCAGCTACAACACTTGAAAACAGTAAGATAACAAGTCGTAACACGCATCTGGACTGCCTCGCAACTGTATTACGAGGTATGACTCATTGGCGCGAGCCCTTCTGAACCCTTATTTCCAGCCCTCGTTAGTGCCGTGAGGCTGTGAGAGATGTTGCAATACCCTGGTGACTAGATGAGTGATGTAAGAAGGGGAGTTATGGTGGGTGAGAAGGGGGAGGGGGGATTTTTCGAACGCCTGTTCAGGCTTGCTCTCACGACACAATACCTTACTGGCATGACTCATGTCTGGGGAAGTTTCGTCAGGACACAATCACTGCTTGCGATGAGTCATCGCCTTGGTTGAACAACAAGGAAGTATATTCATGTAGGGCCAGTAGACCTGTTCAAACCTGAGGACACTGAAATGACGACTTGGGTTTTCCCAGGAAATCGGGAGACCGAGTATTTTTACCAACCAATAGAAACACTGGATTCTCAAACATGACCATACATGGAGTGAGCTCTTTTACCCCCACCACCACATCTACCCCCTCCACCACCACCCCCACATTCTCATAAAAGGTGTTCCTCAGTCGTTGTTCATCGCTTGTCGATTATTCATCGAGTGCTTCCTCTGCTTCGTAGTTTCGTGCTTTTATTGCAATATTTATTATAGATAGGTTCATAGTTAATTATTTGTTGTTAGTTTATTATTCAGGGTTTTTATAGTTAGGTTTATAGTTAATTTTCGTCAAGATTTAATAGTTACTTCTTTATTGTTAGTTTATTATTCTGTGTTTATATAGTTAGGGTTATAGTTTAGTTTTCATCAAGATTTATAGCTACTTCTTCAATGTTACTTTCTTATTTAGTGTTTTAATCAGTGGAAGCTCGTGGGTTGTTGCCAGGGAGTGCACAAGTTGCAAATAACTGTACACTCGTGTGAACGCGCCACCATATACCAATGACCATGAACTACCTACTGGCTACTTGTTGTGTTGTGACCAGTTAGTAGTAAGCGGCACCTACACACCAGCGTGTTAGTGGCTGTGGCGTCAACCAGGGCACAAACTTGTTCAGTTCTCTGCTCCTTGTGCAAACCCTGGCAACAACCTATGAGCCACCACTAGTTTTAATAGTTAGGTTCATAGTAAATTCTTTGATGTTAGTTTATTCTTCACCATTTTTATTTGTTAGTATTTCGATATTATGTATAAGTTTGGTTGGTTTTAGTGTCTTCTGTACACACTCCGCTTAATGCTGCATTTTTTATTTCTCTTCATTCGTTGTTTTCTTTAGTATTATTTCTTAGTTTTTTTATTCGATATGGAGAGCACTTTATCTACATTTGTGCCTCCTTCATCCCTACAGTGTGGGTTCTGTGGCAAGGTGTTCACCAATCGCGGCAATGGGTTGCATCATGAGAGAAACTTTCACCTCAACCCTTTCAGCGAAAAGCATCAGGTGTTTGAGAAGTGTAGAATCTCCATTGCTCGCAAGGACAATATGGATCGCCGTCGTCGATCTTGCAATGGGAACATTGTTCAGCCTGCAACTTCGTACTGCAAGTTCTACAATGCAGTATTCGCCCATATTAGGGATGCACGTCGCCATGAAGAAAGTTGCAACTTTAATTTGGAGAAGACAATCACATGTACAAAGTGTAACAAGGTGTTTACCCATCAGGACAGCTTGTGCACTCATGCTGCAAAGTGCAATGGGCCTGCTCCGCCTCTGAAGAGATGCTGTGTTGGACTATCAGCCTGGAAGCTTCCAACAGCCTGAACAAGAGCCATGGTTGGGGGCTTGAAGATCATCAGAGGATGATTTCCAGAAGGTGGGGACTGCATTCAGAGGTACCATGAAAACAAACATCACTGAGAACATCACAGGTCAATCCAAGGATATATGTAGTTACTTGAACAACATCAGGGACTCTGTTATTGAAAAACTACAGCATAAGATACAAGAGAATGGTGCCATTAAATTCAACTTGTTCCTTGAGTGTGACTATGGCAAGCCGGAGTCGCATGAAGATGAGACTGAAAAGAGGGCTTCCAAGACCAAGAATGTGCCCCTTTACAATGTATATAATGTCAAGGAAGCTATGGCAGCTAGTTAGGAGAAGATATGTGAAGAGGAGAAAGAGTATTAGGGTAAAGGGAGTGGATGGACTCTTAACTGTGGTGAAACACCTTCAGCTCCGCATCAATAAGCTCAACCCACTGCATGCCCACAATTACATAGATTTGCCAGTACCTATCAATGCAGGGGAAGCCATTATCAACCCGAAGAATGAAGGTCACCAGTGCTTCAAGTGGGCAGTTCTGGCAAGATATGTGGAAGCAGAATATCCTGAGTGTGTCAACGATCGCTGCCATGACTTGGAGAATAAATTTAATTTTGAAGGACTAAAATTCCCGACTCCTGTACACCAAATAAAAATATTTGAGAAAAACAACAGTGGTGTATCTGTAAATTTATACACACTGAACGATGATTAAAAAGTAGTTCCTGTGTGTGTATGCAATGAAGAAAAGGCTCACCATGTCGACCTTATTCTCATCGCCAATGAAGAAAATAGTCATTATTCATACATAAAACCTTTTCCAGTCTTCTTCGTCCACAGGTCACTACACACTGTGGAGTAATACATGTATGCAAACACTGTTTCAAGTCGTATGGTGACCAGCTTCGAGTATCTGAACTTACAGGTAAACAGTGCCTAAAGGAACATGCAAAGTACTGCAAGCCACATGTTCCTATTCATGTGGAAATGCCACAGCATGCGAAGAATATGCGGCGACCAACAATGAAATTCAGGAAACACCAGACTGCAGACAAGCTTCCTATTGTCGTGTACAGAGACTTTGAAGACATGCTTGAACCTGTAGGTACCTGCCAGTCAGATCCTGAGAAATCTCACACCTATGCCTACCAACACCATGTACTCTACAGTTTCTCAGTATACATTCATGTGGACAATGATGTGATTCCTACAGAGAAAACTACAAGTCTGCCTACAGAGCCCATACTTTACAGGGGGAAAAATGCTGACAAGCAATTCATGGAGACTATTGTTGACATTGGGAAGAAGGTGAAAGACATATACGATATTAGTGAGCCTATGAAGCCTCTGACCAACCTGGAATTATTGTATCATTTATCTGCTGAGGAATGCTGCTACTGTTACACCTCCTTCACAAAGCTGAACCATAAGTCCATGACCATTGTCATTTAACAGGAAAATATCATCTTGGGCCTGCATGCATTGAATGCAACAAACTCCGCAGTCACCCAAAGAGGTTACCAATTCTGTTTCACAGTTTGTGCTATGATGAGAACTTTATTTTTAAGCAGCTAGCCTATGATGATAATGACATATTTATAACACCCCCACACCGAAGAAAAGCTTCTTAAATTTACAAAGTCTCTGGATGAAAGACTCACACTGCTGTTCGTAGACACTTTCCGATTTATGTCTAGTAGTATTGCCACCCTCGTCAAGAATCTTCCTGCATCTCAGTTTAAGAACACAAGTAAGTTCATTGTTCCCGATGAAATTGATATTGTCACCAGGAAGGGAGTGTTTCCCTACGATCGTGTTACTTATTGGGGTAAACTTGATGAGCCACAGCTACCAGCCAAAGAAGACTTTTATAATCTGCTGACCAATTACAATATTTCTGATGTAGACTATGTACATGCCACAAAAGTATGGTAAAAATTCAACTGCAAGACTCTGGGGGAGTACAGTGATGTATATCTCAAGACATATGTTCTTCTCTTGTCTGATGTTTTCGAGAACTTTAGACCATTGTGTCTCAAAACCTATGGTCTGGATTGCGTTAGGTACATCAGCGCAACAGACTTTTCATTCAACGCCATGTTAAAGAAGACCAAAGTCCAGCTGGAACTTATTACTGATTGCAATATGTATCTCTTCACTGAACAAGGAATAATGGGAGGTGTGTCACAATGTGTGAAGAGGCACTGTGAGGCAAACAACAAGTATGATCAATCCACATATAATCCTCTCATACCAACATTGTTCCTGCAATATGTGCGTGCCAATAATCTTTACGGCTGGGCAATATCGCTTCCCCTTCCCAAATATGACTTCCAATGGGTTGACGGCATGTAGATGTATTATCCATACCTGATGACACCAGTATAGAATACATTATGGTGGTGGACATTAAGTGTCCTTAGGAGCTACATGAAGAACATAGAGACCTGCCTTTCCTCCTTGTAAATGAATGCCCTCTTGGCTCCAAACAGAAGAAGCTGATGACTATCCTGGATAGTAAGAAACACAATTAGTTGGTTGCAGGTAAGCTTTTATGCTCGTTTAATTTGATTTAACTACTTTGGTTTTTCAGCAATTAAAGAGGTTATTTTAACGAATTCATAAATTAGTTGCAGTTAGTTTTTATACATGTTTAATTTAATTTCATTGTACATTACATATACTTGAAGCAGGCGATGGAGCATGGTCTCAAACTAACGAAAGTTCACGGAATCCTGCGATTCGTACAAGAGGCAAGGTTGAAGCCCTACATTGACCTAAACACCGAAAAACAAACAGCCTCCAAAACCGATTTCGAGAAGGACATTTATAAATAATGAACAATGCTACCTTCAGAAAATTAATGTAAAATGAAAGGAATCGTCAAGTAATGGAAATTGTATGCATAGAAAAGAGATCAAAGAAACTAACTGCTAGGTCCACCTTTAAGTGACGTACAAGTTATTCAGAAAATATCTCTTTGGTGAAAATGTGGAAAGAGGCCATAATGTTCGACAAGCCCATTTATGCTGGTTTCACAGTCTTTTGAGCTTTCCAAGACCCTCATGTATAGATTTCACTATGGTGTGATGCAGGTTCATCATGGAGACTGACTCCAGCTGGTGTACATGGATACGGACTCCTTCATCTACCATATCCAGATGGTTGATTTCTACAGTGACTTGACAGCAGACCCTACCTCTTCATGTTGGAGTTTGACACCAGTGCGTACCCTCGCCCTCACCAATGCTACTCTCCTACCAACAAAAAGGTTGTGGGAAAATTCAAAGACGAATGTTGTGGGCGGAAGATGAATGAATTTGTAGGGCTACGCGCAAAAATGTACACTTATAAATATAATGATAAAGTCTCCAAGAGGGCCAAGGGCGTTCAAAAGTGTGTCTGAAAAATAAACTAATGTTCGACGACTATGAGTACATTTTATTTGAGCAGACCAGCCATATGCAACATCAAGTCTCACAAGCATGATGTCTATACAACATGCACAAATAAACTGGCTCTGTCATGGGAAGACAACAAGCGCCAAATATGTAAAGATGGTATCTGCACGCTTCCTTATGGTTATCGAGGGTGAATATTGTATTGGTTTCTGGTGAAGTTTTCCACTGTACATGTTTGATTTTTATAGAGATTTTATTTTACATCTGGACTTAACAGTGCATATAGACTGTGTGTATCCTGTTCTGAAAGTATTTCTATAGTTTTTTTGGGTTGCGAGTTTCAGCATTGATTTTTGTTTCACTTAGTGTCTTCAATATATATTTTGTATAAAGTGGTTTGTTTCTTTCGGTGTAGTAACCCTGCCTGCACTACTTTAGAATAGTAGTGTGGCCGGTCCCAAACCAGGGTAAAAGGGGAGTGTGGTAGTTCCAAAACATCTTAATTACAATAAATAAATAATTAATTGAAAGGAATTATAATGCAGTTATTATTACACAAAATAAAAAAAAATACTATGGCGAAGTATCGTACCTGTCAAGACTTGTCTATCTCACTGCCTGAAGGCATACATTAAAATAATTAATTAAATAAATATTGGTGATAGGGGCGAGAGTTCTCTCTATGGTACATTACACATCGTCCTTAAACACATATATATCCTGGTGGAGTCGAATCAAGTGAGTAAATAGGAAACAAAATGGTGCCTGAATATACTGGTGATCATTCCTAGAACTTAATATAATTGATTAATCGTACGAGGGGTTATCGACCAAGTCGATTATTTTGTGGGAATTTTAAAACTTAAATATGGCGGGCTTCAGCCCACATAAACAAATGACTTATTTTGGTTGGGGTGGGGAATTAATTCCAAGATGGCTGACGGATCCAAAATTATTTTTAGAATTTGTTAAATTTTGGAATATTTTGAAAGTGACATAATCCAAGATGGTGACTGGAAACAAGATGGCGAACAGGAACAATGTGGTGGCGATGACATCATCCAAGATGGCGGACGTGGCTCCACTGCTCCACAGCCTGCAGCCTGTGTCCCGGACATACTACACCACACTACTCATATAAATTATGTGATCCGAATAGTCATTAATTGTTTTGAAATTAATTGATTTCAACTGTGGCATGTATAATCCCAGCAAACACAAACTGTCGGCAAGACGTTTGCCCGCTGTCTGAACTGTCCTTCAGTGTCTGCAGAACACAAAAAGACAGCGGGCCAACACTGGCTTCGTGTCTTTTTTCAGACACCAGTCAGCAGTCACTAAAAAGACACCCGCCTGACGTCCTTCTTCCAACACTCAACCAATTTTGAATCAAAAGACATCGGCCAGTTATCGGCAGGTTTTCTTTTTCCACACACCGATTAGCTGTCGTTAACAGACAGCAGTCCGCTGTCATTTTCCAACACTGAACCGACAATCGCCAAAATTATCCGCCCATTACCGGCATGGTATCTTTATCCGGACACCGGCAATCTGTCATGAAAAAGACACCGGTTAGATGTCTTTTTTACGACACTCAACCAACAGTAACAAAAAGATATCGGCCCATTACCGGCAATATATCTTTTTCCAGACACATGTTAGCTTTCGTTAAATAGACAATGGCTCACCATCTTTTGTACGACACTTAAATCACTATCGCAAAAAAGATACCGGCCCGGTAAAACAAGATGTCTTTTTCCAGACACAGATAAGCTGCCATTAAAAAGACAACCAGTAGATGTCTTTTTTTATGGCACTCATCTTACTGTCGCCAAAAAGATACCAGCTCAATACCGACAAGATGTCATTTTCCAGACACAGGTAAGCTGAAATTAAAAATACAACCAGTGAATGTCCTTTTAATGACTCCCACAAAACTATCGCCAAAATGATACCAGCCTGTCACCAGCATGATGTCTTTTCCCAGACACAGATTCACTGTCATTAAATAGACAACAAAGAGATGTATTTTTTATGGCACTTACCTAACTATCGCCAATAAGATACCGGCCCTTTACCGGCATTATGTCTTTTTCCAGACACAGATTTACTGTCATTAAAAATACAACAACTGGATCTCGTGTACGATACCGACAAGATATATTTTTCCAGACACAGGCAAGCTGTCATTAAAAAGTCAACCAGTGAATGTCCTTTTAATGACTCTCACAAAACTATCGCCAACAAGATACTGGACACAGGTAAGCTGGCATTAAAAAGACAACCAGTGGGATGTCCTTTTAATGCTCTCACAAAACTGTCGCCAAAAAGATACCAGCCTGTTACCAACATGATGTCTTTTCCCAGACACAGATTTACTGTCATTAAAAATACAACAACGGGATGTATATTTATGGCACTTGCCTAACTATCGCCAGAAAGATACTGGCCCATTACCGGCATGATGTCTTTTCCCAGACACAGATTTACTGTCATTAAATAGACAACCAGTGGATATCCTTTTTATGACACTCACCTAACTATCGCCAAAAAATACATGTCCGATACCGACAAAATGTATTTTTACAGACACAGGTAAGCTGTCATTAAAAAGACAACCAGTAAATGTCCTTTTAATGACTCTCACAAAACTGTCGCCAACAAGATACTGGCTCATTACGGCATTATGTCTTTTCCCTGACACAGAATTAATGTCATTAAAAAGACAACAACGGGATGTATTTTTCATGGCACTTACCTAACTACCGCCAAAAAGATACCGGCCCGTTACCGGCATGATGTCTTTTACCAGACACAGATTTACTGTCATTAAAAAGACAACCAGTGGATGTCCTTTTTACGACACTCACCAACTTTCGCCAAAAAGATACGAGCCTGTTACCGGCATGATGTCTTTTCGCAGACACAGGTTTTCTGTCATTAAAAAGACAACAACTGGATGTCGTTTTTATGACACTCTCCAGCAAACACAAAGTGATGGTTAACTGTCAGCAAGATGTCCGCCCGTTGTCCAAACTGTACTCTAGTGTCTACAACATGATAAATGACAGCAGGCAGTTAACAGTAAAATGTATTTTGTAGATAAACATTAGCCTTCACGAAAAAGACGTCCGTTCGCTATCCTTTCCAGACACTAAAAAAGAATCGACAAAAATATTCTGGGCCGTTAACAGTGCAGTGACTTTTCACAGATAGCAGCCATATGTCACGAAAGAGAGACAAGCCCGCGGTCGTGACATGAGCAAGAAAATGCTGGGCCATTAACGTCTCAGTGACATTTTTCAGACAGTGAGAAAATGTCACGAAAAAGATAATAGTCTGCTATCTTTTTAAGGTCGTCAAAATATATTGGGGAGAGGATTCCTTGTTTGTTAACTGTGCAGTGTCATTTTTCAGACAGCATTTATCTGTAACAAAAATTAATATACCAGTCTGCTGTGTTTATAGGACACTAAAAATATATTCACGAGAAGATACCAAACAGTTAAAATGTGCTGTGTCCTTCTCCAGACAGCAGATGTGTCACGAAAAATGTACCAGCCTGCAGTCTTTTTAAGGACCGTTAAACAATCTTGGCAAAAATATACTGGGTCAGTAACATATTGGTATCCTTTTCTGAATAGCACTTATCTGTTGCTAAAAGATAATTGATTGCTGTCTTTTTAAAATAACTTAAAATATATTGGCACGAAGATATTGGGTCGTTAACATTTCGGTATTCTTTTCTGGACAGCTGTTATCTGTCGCTAAAAAGATAATTGCCTGCTGTTGTTTAAAAGACACTTAAAATATATTGGATAGAAGATACCGGGCCATTAACGGTTCAGTGTACTTTTTTCGTTCTATATCGAAAAAGATTCCAGTCCGCTGTCTTTATAAGGACGTATAAAAGATGTAGGCAAGAAGAGATCAGGCCATTAATGGCACGGCGTACTTTTTCAGACAGTGGTTGTATGTCGCGGGAATGATACTGACCTGTGGTCATTTTAAGGAAATTTTAATGATACTACTTTAGAAATATTGAACGAACACTGATATGATATTTGCATTTTGATGGTTAACAGCTTGTGTATAAAAAATATGTTATTATTACCTAATGATTCATTTCCTAGTGTGTTACTGACACATGGCACTAGTTCAATGGTTATGTGTTAAGTAGAATACTAATCAACAATAAGAAAACCCAGTATACACTACCTGTCTGCAAACTCATCTTTAAATCAGCCGTACGACTGGAACAGTTACTTGTTGATGTGTTTAATGTGTAAATTCCAACACGTTGGTGTGGTGTAGTGGTTAGCACGATGGACTACGAATGAGAGGATTGCTTGTTCGAGCAACACATTCCATTCATGGAACATCAATATGCCAGTATGATCACATCAGATACATGGTGACATGGACGAAACACTAGAGAAAACATTTTTAACATGCATGTGAAACTTTCTGGAAATACATTTATATTGATGTTTGGCCATCTCCTGTCCTCCAAGTTTCGACAACCAGCCGTCGACGGCCCGGTGTCTTTTCCGACACTCAGCCATCACCGGCCTGCTGCTTTTATGACACCGGTCCTCCATTTTCTTTGCTAACGGCAATACATCTATTTGATATTTTATCGGTAGCTATCCAGGCCATTAGTTTTGGTGTTGTGAAAGTCATCCAACTGTTGCTGGTACTGTATCCTGAAAGACATCCAACCGCTACCAGTCTGGTGTCCTGAAATATATCCAGCTGATACTTTTCTGGTGTCCCAAAAGACATCTAGCCGTTGACTGTCCAGTGTCCTGAAAGACAACCAGCAGTCGTCGGTTCAGTGCCTGTAAAGACGTCAAGCCTTCATCGGGCTGGTGTCCTGAAAGACATACAACCGCAGTTGGCCTGATGACTATATGACGTCTTGCCGGAATCGGTACGGTGTCTTTCTGACTTGACGGCAAACTGTTTGTCGCTGGTCCAAAAAGACATCGGCTGGACTCCGGCAAAAGACATCGGCCCGCTGTCTACTTTTCCGGCTAGCCGGAGTCGGCCCGATTCCGGTTTGTACTCTTTGTGTTTGCTGGGTTATGTATTGATAAACTAATTCAAATTAATATTTATAGAAGTATAAATTGAATTTTATATTTTCTACTTAAAGATTAATTAATAATTATTAAGAATGGGTCTGTTTATATCTTGTTTAAAACCACCTGGTCAACTAACTTGGTGCTTAGGTAATTCGTTACACAAGTGGACGGGAAAGATTTGAAAGTATGACTTCGAAGTTATCAGTTCCGCAACATCATTACATAACTACAATTAATCTACTACCTGGAACTAGTGAAATTCTATTATTGACGAACACAGATATACATGTTCTGTTTCAAAGTCATCGTTTTGGGTAAACAATGAAAAAATTATGTTGGTTTTGTGACAGTTGCACCAGTTATTGCACAGACGATTCTAGTTAAATTGAGGACTTTAGTTTTCGTAGGGTTTAAATTAAGTAATGAATTAATACACGACTCACCAGATAACATGATGCCTGATAATATCTGTCTTTCCTCGGGCGGGAACCAAGATGATATCATAGCATTCAGTGCTGGTGTTGGAGCACCCTGTGAACAACGAAAATGAGTGAGTACCTAGACTCTGTAGTGTCTGTATCATGAATAAGGCAGTTGTAATGCCTGAATGGCTCAGTCAACACTGCTTGAAATAAGGAACAGACTACATTTTAAATTTAGTTACTTCACAACCGACGAATTTTACAGGTAACCTTTAAGACAAAAATCATACTTATTTATATCAGTAATTAAATTGCAGTGGTGTTCTGGGATTAGTAATTAAGTATAAATGGACATTTTATATTGCCGCGAGCGAGAAAAGAAAATAATCAGAAATATTCACACTACAATATCGCAGAACTCAGCGAGTAAAATACGGATATTACAGTATATGGTGCAAATAATAATGGTCAAACAAATAAGAAAGTACACTAAGACAAGACCCAAATCCATATAAAAATATTCACTGCCAATGCATAGACACGATAAGGACAAAATAACTCAAGACAGTACTGACTAAGAGTGAAAGTTTTGCGTATTTTGAACTGTTTTATATCATCGATACCAAAAAAGTTGCCACACTGAAACCTATGTTAATAATTGTGTGTTTGGTTGCGCACTTTAATGGAAAATGAAGAAGCATTGTATTTGATTCCCGGGTAATGAAATTATGTGTAGGCCTATTTGTGACTACTGATGATTTCTTATTTTTCTTTATTTCATAGATTTGAAACCTCCTGTGACTAGTTCATAGAGTTATGATGAGAAAATACGCCATACATAACAATAAATTACAAATTCCAGTAGGTAAGATTATAACAAGTGACAGCAATATCGAGGAAATTAACACTGGCGAAGCAAATATAAATAAATAATAAAATAATTTACCCGAGACTACACCATAAGCTTTCTAAGTAAATGGGAGCTGAATATATAGGGTAGTAAATAATGGAAATAAAATCTTCTAAAGAAATAAGGGTCAAAATAAATAAACATTGTGATAAAGAAATTAAGGAATTTTATGTAGACCGAGTGTCAGTAATTTCCATAATTTATGTGTGAAGAAAGAAAAATGACTTAGGCTTTAAGTGTAATGAAACGACCGATTAATTACTTTCGCTGACAAATTCTATCCTTGCGGTGAATATTTCACGCTTAATTTCCACTTTTGACCCCACTCGAATGCTTTTAGGTTCCTAAAAGTGTTTTATAAATGGAAAATGTGAAATTTTCAATCGGGAACAGCGACGTTATAATCGCTTGCAAAATATCAAGTTTATTGTCACTCAGATAACAATAACTTACGATAGTTCATAATTTTAATATCCGTATCGTATTATTAATCGTTTGATATACCGGTACTAAAATTAACTAGCTTTCGTGGTATCTTGGATTGTTAATATTTTTCTGTTCAGATAATTCAACAAGTTGAAACGATTAATAAATCTGTACCTGAGAAGCATAAGGGGGTAAGTCCAAAATGTCACTTTTTCACAACACCCAGTTAAACACTATTAATGGTAATCTACATTGAAAAATTAATAGTTATATCTGTATTGGAGCAATAAAAACTTATTATTTCAATTCATACATGAGTTTAGTTGATTCTAGTAAGTGTGATATAGTTGACAACATACA
>PNEQ01035607.1:0-14279 GCA_003012365.1 Medauroidea extradentata | reverse complement strand
TTTTTTTTTTTTTTTTTTTTTCCCCCCCCCCCCCCGTGTGCTGTGCACTTTATGTTGACGACTTTGCTATATTGCCGCTCATCCACCGTGTGTGCTGCAGAGCGTCAGCTCCGGCTGGCTGTCCACCGGCTTGCTGACTGGGCTGACAGATGCGGGTTTTTCTCTTCTCTGCTGCAAAAACTCAGGTAGTGCACTTTTGCCGTAAACGTGGCACTTTTCTACCTCCCGAGGTGATTTTACATGGGACTACTTTGCCTGTTTATGGCCATGTGAAATTTTTAGGCCTTGTCTTAGATTCCAAGCTTTCTAGGAGGGTTCATGTGAAACTACTCAAGTCTCGGTGATTGTGGGATATCGCACACTCAAAGATGCTTAGTGGTCGTACTTAGGGATTAGAAAGGGAAACTTTGCTCCGCCTTTACAGAGGTCTAATTAAAAGTAAGCTCGATTGTGGTAATCAAGCCTACTCTTCAGCACGCCCATCTGTGCTGAAGATGTTGAGACTCTGTTCACCATGTTGGAATCCGCATAGGCGCGAACAACTTCTGCTGCAGTACGGGTTGCGAGTACTGCAGGATACCTTTCACCATCCTCGATTTACACAACTTAATGACGTTAGACATCAAGCCACTAATCCTGTGTGTGTTTTGTGACGCTTCCGCTGTCATAGGGTAAAATTTTAGGCTAATGAGGGGACTCACTCGCGAATGCATAAGGTTTTAAAAGTAGCGCTACCACCAGGTGAGTTTAAGTCGTGACCAGGACCCTCGCTAGATGTTCTGCGAGCATTGCCGATGATGAGAGAGGTAATCTGCCTGCCTAATTTGCCCTACGAGCGCAGAAAGGCCTATCATCAGAGAGTCGTGGATCCTCGAGCGGAGAAAGCCCGGACAGGGGTTTTTAGAATGAAATCCAGCAAGGGGCTTACTAAAGGTAACATGAACTCTCAGAGGGTTGATATCAATTTATACATATTTATTTATTGCCCAAATCTATGATAAAAGGTTATCATTGTATGTTAAATTTCAAAATAAAATACAATTCATGTTTTCTCCGTAAGTTAACTTAAACCGACGTCGCCCACAGTTTTACTACATCCCTATTTGTGAAAACCGAGTGATACCTTTACGTGTTACTATGAACTTTTTATAGATTTATATTTTAAATGCACACTTACATCTTCAAGGTCCCTAATGCAAAAAATCTGCCTCTCTAGACTGTAATAGTACTAGAGGGCCTAACATGGGGCGATCTGTCTCGACGTCGGTGGCCAGCCGATGAATGTGCTTACAATCGCCCTCTCGTCTCGGATCTCCTGATACTGACCGTGACCTGCTAAAAAAACTTTTTCCTCGCCAGTTGGAGGGGGTGGGGGGCCGTCGACAAGTGGCATCTCCAGCGGCGGAAGGAGCAGGGGCACCTGGCAGGGTGGGAGTACCAGCCACGCCCGGCCTCTGACGTCACAAGCAGCTGACCACCGACTGTCAAGGAGCGTGAAACCCTTAATAAAACAAAGTACTACAAGAACTATTAAGTTCCAGTCTACCAATCCTGCCTTCGTTTACTTAGGCAGCTCCACGTTCAACAACAAATAATAATGAAACAAAATACTGTGTTCCACATATCTACTAGAGTTCATTTTAAGTATTACCCTATAGGTGGGAGATTGTCCAAATAAATACATGATTTCAACAGTATGGGGCCGTTTCGTGACAGTCTGTTTCTTGCTTCCCGGGCCCGGAGTGAAGTTCCAGGGCATGTGCTGCCTGTCCGGTGCCCAGAACGACCATGGGCGATGCACCAGGTGTTGGTATGGCGTGATCTGGCAAACTTTATGAAGCCGACCACTCCTGCTTACATTTACCAAGTCCTTTTTAGGGATTTTACCTGCTTTTACATCGAAGACTCCAAAACTGATAAGTCTATTGTGTGTACTTTTATTGTAGGTGCAGATAGGTAGGTACCTGTTTGGACTTTATCTGTTTTGCAGAATTTTAATGGCAGAGCTTTACACTATTTTTAAAGCTCTGTGTTTTATTGGTAGGGAGTCTTTTCGCAAGTGTCTGATGTGTTCCGATTCGATAGGTGCTCTTCAAGCCTTGCTAGCTGGCTGCTCAGCTCACCCCCTTTTCTCTTTGTTAAGAGAGAGGCTGATGGTCCAGGGCATCTTCCTGTGGACGCCTGGCCATGTCTGCGTTCCAGACAATAATGTGACAGACGCGGCAGCTAGGGAAGCATGCAGCCTTCCACCCTGTGACCTTCGTGTTTCTTTGTGTGATGTGCTGCATGCTGTTCGTACTTTTGTCTGTGATTCCTGTCATAGGGAATGACATGCCATCCCTCTAACAAACTTCGGGCATTTACTGAATCGGCTGTCCCCAACCGCCCCACTTTATCAGCAAGGTAGGGGGATGTCCTCACACGTCTTCGGATCGGTCACACTCGCGCTACGCATAGACACTTGCTTTGTTCTAAACCCCAACCTAATTGTCTTGTCTGTGACACTCCATTGACTGTGAAGCATATTCTGTTGGAGTGCCACAGATATGACCAGACTCTTCGTTCTTTTTATCTTGCAGATGACCTTCGGGTAATATTGTGTTCGAATGCTTGTTTGTGAGTGACTTGCTCTCCTTTATACGTGCGACGGGTCTTTTTAGTCTGTTGTTAACTGTACCTTTCTGTGTTGTCTGTTACTTTGTACAGAATTTTCTAAGACTTTAAATTTGTTAATGTATTTTGAGACATTTTTCTATCAGTATCCTAACTCCTGTGGAGATTGTGTCTATTTTGTTGCCTCCTACGGAGACTTTGTTCTTTTTTATTTTTTACTTTTTAGTTTTAATTTTTTCTTTTTTTATCACTGTGGGTGCTAATGACCAAAGTGTCGTGCGCCCCCTTACACTCACTCAATCTCTTAATTACAATGCATTTTAACCGATACTTTAAGACCATCCTATTATAATATATAGTATTTGCAATGTACATGTTAAGGGCTTTTTGCCTGTCACAATGTCTTTAGGTGTGTCGAGAGATTTTGAAGTGTCATCCTGAACACAGTTAGCATGGACAGTGTGTTTTGCATTGAAGTTATTAATTACAGACTCGTGTAAGATGAAATTATGCCACTACGTCAAAGCATTATGTTGCGGATACCGTGACTCCTTATGCTGGAAAAGAAAATTTCTAAAGAGTTTTGTTTCTTGGTACCATGAACCTGAAGCCATGAGACTTGGGTTTACTCCAAATAACTTCCAAGACCTTTCAATGTTAAAATCCAGTTGCAGACAGTGGAGTACTAAGCTTACCCTGAGCATCAACGAAAACAAATGTTTTTAAGACAGAAGTGGCCTCTTGTCAGACAGCAGTGTTGCAGGCTACATCAAGGTGTATACAAAGAGTGTATTAATTATATTATGTATATTAAAAAATTGCTGAAATAATTATAAAAACTCAAACAATTTCAATGCGGGTTTTTGTACATACCTCGACGTTGCCTTTGACACTGTTATTCACTGTGAATTATTTCATTTCTGTAAGTCAGTAGGTTTTCCTTTCTTGTATAAAACCATTTTGTGCAAATTCGGACTTTGAAATGTGTTACGCAAAAATTACAAAAGTTAGAGAAAAATTTAATTACTGTATAACGCAGTCACAGTGTATGTATACAAAACAAACTATAACTCGTATAAATACAATTATTATTCAAATCTTTAAAATTTTACTTCAACTCCCCCGTCTCTTAAGGAAATTTTCGCATAAAATAATTTCTACCACTTAGCTGCTACGTTTGTGCCGGACAACGTACACATAGGATGAAAGTTTGAAGCATCGTCTTCGTATCCTTATGTGTACAATTGAATTTGACAAAATAGTTTTTTTAATATTGATTTTTGAAATAGAACTTGCTAATTAATAGAAGCTCGATAGCGACGAGACGCGTATCGCTAAGTCCGATAGTAGTTGTTGGCAAGTTAGATACTTTTGGAATACGATCAAACTGGATGTCGTAGAGAGAAAATATACAGTAGAACATTTGTCGGCAACGAAATAAAGAAACACTTATTTCTGTTTGCAACAGTTTAGAAGCTAGAAAAAAAAAACAGTAGCCTGCAGAATGTAAATTGTCGTATATCTAAGTAAAGGCTTTAAAAAAAATGTGTCGCATAGAAAAACTGCATGGCAGAACACTTCCGGCTAAAAATATTGTATTAAAAATGCACAATATTCCAGCATTCGGAAAATTATACATAACTTATAGGAAATCTGACCCGATTGGCAAGAAAATGAAATAACTTTTAAAAAAATGGCATGTAAACGTTGCAGTTAATCAGCGGCAAAGGCTAAATTTCAAAGTAGGGAAACCAGTTTGTTGTGTTTAAATGATTGTGGAGGGTCTGGGGTGTGTGGAATGTCACCCAGTGCAGCAGGTGGTGGGGGAGGTCTTTTCCCCGGGAAAATTTAAAATTTGATGGTTTAAAAGTGAATTTTGAGGCTTTCTGAACAATTAAATACAAAAATGTTTTAAAGGGTTTCGTTAACTGTTACAATTTCAAAAGCAAAATTTTATATGATATTCTCAGGGGTTTTATGTTGTAGTTCTTTATTGTTTATTATATTGCGCGAACCGTATTCTTTATGCAATAAACTAATACTATTAACAAAGAATATCATAATATGAAACAACAATGAACAAGTTTGTATTAAAGCGGTTACAAGTTAAAAATTATTATAAGCTGAACAGAAAGTAACTATAAAATATCAGTAGTTCCTACTAACTTATTTTACAATAAAATCGAGAACCAACTTACTGTGTACAACATTTTATCTTGAAACATGTAAATTTGTTCTTAAAAACAAATTAAAAGAAAGCGTTGGCTCACTGTTTTATTTAAGTTGTTTTGTCGTGTTTACTTGTTCTATTCTTCGTATTTTTTGAACAAAAATGTCAATTACACCACTGTAGAATGACTTATTCTGTTTTAAAGTAAGGAGGAATTTTCTTCGATTGAAAGTAGTCCTTTTTTTTTTTTCTGGGAGTTTATAACCATGTCTTGATTCTTTTAAGTGAAGAGAAGGATTGCTTAACAGATGCTCGTGTTGCTGGAATGGTAGTTATTAAAGAACACAGTTTGTACAACTCAGGAAAGCCATATGCACTTTATTCCGATTGTTATAGCAATTACATTATCTCGATTACTGATCTTGCCTGAACCCTGACAAATTAAATTTTACGAGTTCGCTCTTAAGACAAGGAATAACAAAGTTTTTGCCTTAAGATGATTTTAATGATACAAAAGCCTACTTGGGAAATTTTTTAGAATTTCTTCGTTTTTGTTTGGGTCTATAAGAACGAGAAACTTAAGTTTTCTAGTGATCTGAATCTAGTACAGAGCTACATCAAAATATTGTATTATTTCAAAACATAATTTTCTGTAGTTATTCTCTGGATTGAGTTCCTCTACTTTTTAGCTGGAGGCTCGTCTTTAATTACAGAAAAAATTATATTGTCTGTCTTAATATTTGCAAAAAAAATTTTCTCTTTCAATTTTTGAACTCATTAGCTAATGTCGAATGTCTTTGTCTGAATGTTCTGAAATAATAAATCCGTAATTAAAGCTACATTAGAAAATGAACATATAATAGAGAATTAAAATTAAAACTTGTTTAGTGCAGCTAAAAATCCTCGAGGTGTAACATATATTTTATTGTCCTATTAGTCAGGATTTTCTGCTATTCTGACAAATATATGTATTAGTGCAGCTTTCTTTCGAAAACCGTGTGAACCAAATGGGAACTGTAATTGCAGCTTGTGGGGAAGACTTTAGGAAAAAATTTACACACGAATGCGTATAAAGTGTGTGTGTTTTAAAAAATATGTTTCAGTCTCTGATATTGTTGAGCGACTGCGAAAGTACGATGTTAAGTCTATGTGCGCAGCATTGTATGAATGCAGCACTGCTGTACTTTTCTGTGACTGTCTGACGGACATTACAGCAGCGCTATAATGCCTGCGACACCAGTGACACTGGCGACCTGTCGGTACTAATGTTAGTAAAACCGAGAAGTCTTTTCAACTGTTCCCTCATTCGTCACATACCTCATAACACATGAAAGCTATAAAATATTTACAATATCTGTAATTTCATCCAAGATTAACACCACGGAAGGAGTAGAGCTAATTTGCGCTTTAATTTCCCTGAACATTAACTCCACAACACTTGCAATTGAATGCCATTTTTGTAGTACTGGACAAAGCTGTAAAATCTTTATAGAGGTACCCAAATGTGAGGATAGCAGTGGATCGTAACTGCTCAAAAAATCCACTAGTTTCACATAATTACTATGGTTAGAAGAGTCATCTCTTTCATCACATGTTCTTGTCGCCCAAGAAAAAATAGTCACATCTATATGACTTTTCAGAACATCCCTTTTTCTGTATACTATTTAATTGTGTTTACGAACATCGGCGCGAAGCTACTCGTTGAAGCACAAATCAACCCGCATGAACACAAACATCTTTAGTTTACATACAGCTGATAAACGTGTGGTTGTGATAGTTCGTGTTAGTGAGCTGCTTTCTGAAAATAATTCACATCACTAAACCCACATTTATTCCACACAACTTTCTCTGATGTAAACGTTGAGCACGGCCAGCATAATAATTGTAATTTTTGTTAAAATACTGTAAGCTATTTGTGGGAGTTGGAAAAATTCGTTTTAAACTGTATTTTATACTGCACGTGACTTAGTGTTTGTTGCAATAGAAATGTCTGGGGTCGGCCTGCTATGCAAGGTTAATGTTCTTTTTTACTGTTGTTCGAATGTTTTACCACTGAAGAAGAAGTTAACAGTTCTACCACACTGTTACATGTTTGTAAATCTCTGATTTTGTCTAACATTTTTCCTTTCTCCATCGAGCTGCACGCTACCACCCCCTCTCCCTGCCGCGCCCCTCCTGAAGCCCTTTCATCGCGTGTACCCGCAGCGCCTGCAGAAGACTCTCTTGGTGCCTTTGGCTCATAACTGTGCGCGTCCCACGAGCAATTTACCTTTGTCTTAGGTCACCCAAACATTGGAGGGAGACAAAATATTACTAAGGGCCGATTTCACCAAGTTTGAGCGATTGTACATGTTTTGAGTTTCACCAAGAACTTACTCAATTTTCTCGTCTTAAACGATATTAAATTTTAATTACTCGATTTTGGCCAGGTAAGTTCACTAATCTCGCTTAAGTTCAAAATAAAATGGCGCCAGCACTGTATTATTTGGTATTTGAAGACAATACAAACGGTGAAGACTTCGGCCTCGTCAGATTCGAAAAAGAAGTCATTATTTTGACGAATATGATGATACATACTTCCCAATACATTTCAGCTTGTCGAATCAGTAGGTCCTTTCACTTTTAGAACTTATTGAACATCGTCTGAAATTTCCTTAAGATGATTAGGGGCTAAAATATTTCTTTGGTTACTTTCAAATGTATTTGCTAAAATTTTTTATTACACGGCACAATTTTAGACACAATCGAAACTTGATACATATGAGATTATTTTCACGTCTGGTATTTTAAGTTTAACAAAAATATACAGACGAGAAAATAATATAACAATTATGTGTACATAAAAATTGAAGGGTACATTTTTTTATTTTCACAGCAATAAAATAATGTGAATTATATTTGCTGGACCATCTTCCCCTGGTCTTTCTTTCTGTCTTTTCTCCAAAGTAACCCAGGGTGGCCTAGCTCCCTTATATAATACGATGCAAACACTCCGCCTTCATCCTAATAAACATTGTAACAAAGTTCCAAATGAAATAAATTAATGATGCCACAAGTTAAAAGCTTGGTGTCTGGGAGGACCTCACTCGGGAAAATTTTAATTTTTTAGGTGCAAAATGCTGCTATTTAAACACTTTATGTACCCAAACAAAGAATATACAACAGCCAGGAATTGTAATATTATTTTAAAAATATAACTTCTTTAGTTTTACAGTTTTCACAAAGTTACCGAAGCAACATAGACCAATCTTCGCCGGTGGGGCGGAAGTACCACAAAATTTTAATTGTTTTAAAACTTTATATAATATATATATATATATATATATATATATATATATATATATATAACTGTATGTAGTTCACAACAACGAAATTGTTTGAAATTTTTTTTATTTGCCACATTTGAAATAAACTAAGTCTCGCAACACTCTTGTTCCTCTCTACGATTTCGTTATTTACTGCATAATTAATACACACATTCGGCAATCTCCGACAAGTATTCGGGTATTTTCGACACAATAAGGCTTCTCAGCTCACACACAACCCATTGTGCAGCCAAGTTTGAATAATCTCTGGTAACTTAAACTCGCTGTGGTGTTGGTGGAACGCACCTTTAACTTAAACTCAAGTTTTTAACTCTTCATCGAGTTTTGTGGTAAAGTTAAACTTCGTTGGTGGAACTGGTCCTTAGTATATATACATAAATACTAACATAAAAAACTAAACTGACTATATAGTTCTTTCTTGCACATGAAAACTCGCACAAACACGTATTTTCGCTCTCTCAAAGGAACCGGCATGGTTGCCGACTACTTCATTGCCAAGGATAGTGGGTCTACGTGACAATTTAAATTATCATAATTTTGCAGTTTGGATCGTACATTTCTATTTTTTTCGATGAATTAGATACATACTTATAAATTTTTCAAAGTGGAAGTTACATAAATATTTCCAATGGTTATTAGGAATATTTATTGTTAATTAGGATTTTGCTTTTCTGTAGCACAAGTCAATTTAGCATAATTATATTATTCGCCACAAATGTACTGAATATATTAGAAACCATTACAATATAAGTCCCTAAACAATGTTACTTAGAACTGCAGTGAAATGTTTGCGCCCATAGTTTATAGCTCCTCCTGGAATATTATATCTTCATCAATATCCCCACACAGAGTATGATGTGTGAAATGGAGCATATATTTCTCTAGACATCGAAGACAGCACATCTCCCCCTGTGTTAAAGCACACTGCACTGACAACAGGAGTCCATTCAAGGTGCTTGTCATAATTTTGTTTAATGTATGAAAACCAAATCTTTATTTTCGAGAAAATCCGTTCACAAAAAGCACTAGAATGAGGTAACACAAATATATCCAAGGCAATCTCTGCCAGTTCTTTCAGTTAATTTACACCATCAATGTCTGAATAAGAAAGAATCTTTGCCCAGAATACATCAGGTTCTTTTCCAAGTTCTGGAAAATTCATCAGAACAAATTTTCTCCACTCATAGTCATTTTTCTGGAGCAACGCAGAATCTTATGAGGAAACAATACAAGGTACTGATCTTAGTAGTGGTATCTAAGTTTTACATCGTATTTCGCTTTTGGAAAGCGCTGTCGATGGATGTAAACCTTACATAAAGTTGAACACAGAGCTGCTGCTGAAGTGATACAGTTTGCAGTAGTTGTTTGCATGCTGTAACAATGAAATCCCGGCGTCTGGTTCTTACTTCCTGAAAGAGCTCTTTCCTGTGGGCTACTTCAGGTCGTGGCATATCTTGCATTACCGTAATCCGAAATACATATTCTGCAGTGGAACAAGTGGCAATGCAAAATTTTCGTTAAGGTCAAGATTGATCTCGCGTAGATCAGTCTGTATTACATAGTGTCGCTCAACATACACACAGAGCAATTCCATGTATTTAAGTCATTTTTTTATGGATATCTCTAATTCACGAACGATCAGTATGAAATAGGTCGTTAAGATTCAAAAACTTGGGCAACACCTACTCGAGAAAAAAGTAATACAGTTTGCTTTGGGGATCATTCATTGAAGTCAGTCGTTCTGATGTTTGAAAAACAACTTCAATGGATCCCACTACTCTATTACATGCTGTATTACAGACAGAAGGGATAGCTTTTTTTTGTCTGAGATGGCTTCAGAACAAAGAACTTTCGCCATTTAATAATTTATTGAGGTGTAAAGTCTTCTCCTGGATAAGTGGTCCACCCATAGGTGTATCTTTCTGCCTCTCCTGTGAAAACCACAAAAAATGGGCTTCATTTGCCTTATCAAATTGTGATAGCTTTGATGTTTGTGCATGCGCATCCACACTCACTGTCTTTTAGTTCAGTTTACTGCTAGCTTTCTTTCAGTTCGCTTGCAAACAACTTAAGTGCCAAGCAAGTTTATGTGATATTGAATTTTTTTTTTTTTTGTAGTTTTGAATTGGCTAGCAAATGGAAGCATACTACATGTACTCAAAGATAAACTGTAAGTTGTGAAGTGTTTAGATAATGGCGAAAGTGCAACTAAATTAGCTATGGAATTGGGCGTCGGAGTTTATCCGCAGTATGCGCAGTTGGTGACACGTAGCCGGCATATTCGCTGTCTTCCCAATGCTACGCTCACTGGCTCCACACAGGAGACGCTACAGCAGCAGCTGGAGCAAGTGAGTGGGGTGCGGGGAACATCTCGTCGCTGGCCTCGAACTCGAGATGCCTCCTGGACTCACCCCCATCGCAGATCCTTGGATGGTCGCCGCGTCGGTGTACTTGCCAGCGACGCTGTCGGCGACGACAAATCTTGAACATTCTGGTGGAGATGGTCAGTGCTAAAGGATGCAGGTGGCTTCAGAGACAAGGAGCAGGGCGACGCCTGCGTAATGCGATGCTGACGCGACCAGATCTCGGCACTTGAAGGCAATGCCTTCTTGCTTGCTACGTGTTTGCGCAGCTGTTCACAGAGACCGGATGGTCTGGGAGCGCCTGGTGTTGCCCTTGCCTGTAGCCTCTTGTCGTCAACGACGCTCGGCGCATCAACACCTCGCTTGCCGCCACTTCGTCTTCTCAGCGCGTCTTGCAGCTTCCGTCAAAGCCTTTTCTTCCGAGTTGTTTAAGAAACTCATAGTATGAAAGTATCTAAACAAAAAACTTTATAACAAAAAATTAAACAATGTGTAATTCTCTGTAACAAAAAAATTTAAAGAATCTAATGTAAAACCTTTGTAATGATATGGATCAAGAACTCTGTGAAGTACGAATGTTTTATCATAAAAACAGCTGTGTTTTGGAAGTCGTATTTCAAGTTGACATAGGAGGGGACGCTCTGCCCCTAGAGCCTGTCAAAGTTGATAGCCTCTAACCATTCCCCATAGCTGTCAAGCAGGCATTACGACTACCGTGCAGGGGCTGTTCTGCGTACTGCTCATCTGCCATGTCGCAGTTTCTCTCTCTCTCTCCTCCCCTCTTCTCAGCGGCTTCCCATCAGAGTAATTGTGAGTATTTTCCCGCCCGCCTTCCACCCTCAGCCACGTAGCTCGTCGACAGGTAACAGCAAGCATCGCCCCCCCCCACACTCCAACCTCTCTTCTCCGAGCACTTTTTTGCCGTGTGCGCACTTTCTCTCAGCCCCCCACATCACAGTAGGTTCTCGAGATGTAACAGCGAGCAATCGTCCCACTTCCCCATACTCCTCCATGCACCACTTGTCTCCACTGTACAGTCGTCACACACTGCATCCAGTTAGGCATAACAAATCGCAAAGAAGGGTTGCTATGTTGAGTAACTCCCTCCTCCGAGCGGACTGTGTTTCCCTGTCCAGGTTACGGTGATGGTGACATCCCTCCCTCAACACATCTGTCTTCTTCCACATTCACACCCAAAAAAATGAAGTGTACCTAAAGGGTTAAAATATTTCCTTCTCAATTTAGGGAATTTTGTGTTAATTTTCTGGTTCTTCTCTGCTTTTCTTATTGTTACCAAATTTTTGTGCCCAATTGAATTCATTTGTAAAGTGAATATAACCTTTTATTCCTGAAAGAACTCTGACGGTTCATCCCAAAATGTAGTGTGAAAATATTTTATCCTTTAGTTATGAAATCAGGTTAAGTGTTCTTTATTGTTATTCATTTTAAGTTTAAAATTTAATTTTGTTACAAATTGTACCGTAGAATGGGTATACTTGCAATGGTGGGGTGACATGCAACAAAGTGGAGGTAAATACTATTTTTGCATTTTGGCTGTCCTGATTCATTTCAATGTGCTCATGTTTCTATACTAATTTGTTTGCAAATGACTGCTGCATTACATGTTGTTTTAAGCGGTTATTTTTGTTTTGAAGATTCGTTTTTCATAAATGAATATAATTGATAAAAATGTGTGATAAGTGATGTCTGAAAACTTCCAGTGAATATTCTTCGAATTGCACATCTGACGAATTTGTAAGGTATGTATGGCATTGATATGTCAAGTATATTATCCTACAGTTATATAATGCAAAGACTAATAGTTTTCTCTGAGTTGTCTATTTTATGAGTTTGTGACTCCAGTGGGGTAAATTGCAACACAGCCACACCCACTTTTGTTCCCAAACATAATAAATTACCAATGTATTTAAGCTTATTTTTAATAATTTGATTTATTAACATACCATATGTTAGGTTAACTTCGGAATATTTCACTTTTATCTAATTTAGACCTTTAAGGGACATGAATTGTTTGGTTTTTGTGTATTAGGTTGTGGTCAGAAAACAAAAGAAAGTTCCATGATGTCGCAGTTATGCAAATTTCTCGAAATAAAACCTTTTAGCTGCAATAGAAGATGTTAGAAACAAAGGTATGTCATACAAACAAGCCGGTGAGAAGTATGGAATCACTGGATCTACGATCTACAGGGGGTTAAAAAAGAAGCATCTAAAAAATTACGGAAGACCTCTAGTCCTCTCAGAAGATTCATGGAATTTTATCGGTGAGCGATTGGGGCTATCCATTTGACAAGTTGGATATATGTTTACTCGTTAAAAGCTTTTTGGATAATGCGGGGCGAACAGATCCTCGATTAAAAGAAAACATGCCAGGTAGGGGTTGGTACCTTTCTTTCATTGGAAGGCACAAGCTTGTTCTGTCGCCACGATTTTGTCAAAACATAACGAGAGCAAGGGCTGGTGTTAGAAGGGTAGTTCTAGAGTAATATTTTGCTAACTTACAGATTTCTTTAGATGGAGTAAAACCAGAGACGATCGTCAATTATGACGAAACCAATATGACGGATGACCTGTTACGAGTAACTGTTGTGGTTAGACGAGGTACAAAGTGCCCAGAACGTGTTATGGATCACTCCAAAACTAGTGTTTCTGCGATGTTCTCAGGAACAGCATCCGGCATTGTATTACCCCCCCATGATTGTTTACTAGTCTGAGCCCTTGTACGATACAAAAGCGGGTGGTTTGATGGTCACCTATTTCAGAAATGGCTTTACCAGGTAACATTGCCTTATTTCCGCTCTTTTGATAAAGCTTATAGCAATTCCCAAAAAGTCTTGATTGGGGACAATCTTGCTAGCCATCTGTCCATGCCAGTAATTGAAGAATGCAGGAAACATAACGTAAAATTTGTTTTGTTACCTGCAAACAGCACACATATTTGTCAGCCTCTCGACGTAGCCTTTTTTCGCCCTCTGAAAATTAAGTGGCGACAATCTCTTGCAGATTTCAAAGCAAAGTACAAAGGCACAATTCCAAAAAAATTATTTCCCAGATATTTATAGGCAACACTGGATAAACTGGAAAATGCTTCACAAAATTTATGCTCAGGGTTCAGAGCAACTGGCTTGTATCCATTCAATCCACAAGTTTTAAAAAAGCTTCCAGATGAAAATGAAGCATCTTCTGGCAACTTGGATGCAGATGGGTCTTGGTCTGAAGCGTTTATTGGTGTTCTACAGGAAGCTCTATTTGGCCAGTCATCAGCCCCTCGGGGTTCGCAAGAGAAGGGTTGTTACTGTTGAACCTGGTCTTAGTGTAACCGAAAGTTTAGAAGATGTCGGTATTGACCACTGTAATTCTTCACTTTCTACAACTTCAGCCCTGTCAACTTCAGTTCCTATAACTTCAGCCTCTTCAACTTCGACCCCTTTAACTTCAGTTCCTACAACTTCAGCCCTGTCAACTTCAGTTCCTACAACTTCAGCCCCTACATCTTCAGCTATTCCCTGTGTGGTGGCGGGGTAGAATACCACCACAGCCAGCCCGTGCTTGTCGTATAAGGCGACTAACCGGGTTGCGGTCGGGACCTACAATTTATTCGGACCTTCATCTCATGTCTGTCTTTTTCAACTTCCACTTTTTTGTCATCCTTTCTTCTCTTCATCTCACCAGGTCCCATCGTATCTTTACTTCACTTCTCCATCGTCTGAGGCCAGGGCGATGTTTCTCTTCCTAATGAGGGTCTGTCCTCACTTCTGAGTGCTGCCTCCAAATTGTGTGACCCTACGG
>PNEQ01035606.1:0-46158 GCA_003012365.1 Medauroidea extradentata | reverse complement strand
AAACAATGGTCAAATTACGATTACACGTTACGGCTACCAAATTTCATGCGATCGAAATTTCAAATATGCCATTTGTCCATGAAGGGGGATGATTTGTACCATCTTACCATGTTGTGGTCAGACGTCTTATTATAGCCCAAAACATGTCCACATTGTTGTTGCTACATCTCCAGCGTTGTTCGATATTTTAATTATAATCGATTTTGAAAACACATTTTCAAGGGCTCCTAACACCCTTCATATGCACTTTCGGGACAATTGTCAAATATTAACCCTACCTTATTTTGCATAAGGAATCACCCCACCTAGTTTGTCGGTCGAATTCACACTCACCCTGTATAATATACGATAGTGAAAATGCATCGTTGACTTGAGAAAGCTTGTTTTGAGAGGGCGAATCGCTGAAGAGCAGGAATTGCCGAAATTCGAAACAGCTGCGACATCTTCAACTTCTACAGTGCCATGATCAGTGGGAACACATACGATGAGAAAGAAGGCTTGTAGGCGATCACAGGAGAAAGGAAAATTCAATCCTTCATTGGGCAGTAAATATACTAAAATTACAACATTTCGCGACTCCCTGGCGTACAGCAGTGTCTCTAGTGGTCATTGTTTTCATTCGCTTTCCTGCAACTTGACGAATAATATTAGTTATACATATTCAATAAACAATCTCCTACTGACACGCCAACAACAGTGACTTCGTATACAGTTATGTTAGTCGAATTGCATAGACGACTTAGCAGTGGCGATGCGTCGTCCTCAAAGAAATTCCATATTGTATCTGACCTCATGTGACAACGTACTCGAATAGTTGAGAAAGACCTACTTGATACCGCACAATTTCAAGCTTCGTCGTAAAGCATCACATCGCTAGTACTGGTGGTGTCATGACATTGTAAAAAATATCCCACGATTCTCAGCCTGTAGTGAAGTATTGGCGACAGAACAGTAAATTTAGGAGATTTCGCAACCGCGTGTGATTCTTTTTAATGCATAGCTACACGTGGCCATATGACAAGAGAAAAATTACTTTTTGATTTGGCACATGTCGTGGACGTTGGAACAGTAATCGCACAGAACTTTGAAGCTAAACATTTTAACGGTGAAATGAGAAGCTTTGTAGTGAGTACTCTACAGTCCCTTTTCAACATTCTTTGAAAATATTATAGCTCTCTATATGGCTTAAAGTGATTCTACGCTGTAGCCAAAGACAAAGACCTTGTGTCCTGAAAATTTATATGGTAGTAGTCAGGTGCGAACAATTAGGTCTCACAGAGCGTTGTTTCTGATGTATAATTGATTGAGGTCTCGGCTCGAACTGGCTATTGATTCGGTTCTCTAAATTTGTAAGGAATGTCTGACTTAAAACACCATTTTGATGATTGGTCACGATGTGAGAAGTAGCACAGCATCGGAAATGACTGGGTAGATAGTGAGCGTTGCGATAGCACCTCATCCCTGCTTCAAACTATATCAGAGTGTACGAGTGTGTGAGAAGAAGACATTTGCCGGTTCGGGGCCAGGGACATTTACAGGAATTCTTTAACTTTGACCAAAAAAATTTAACTATAATTTATATAACAATGGAACAATAAGATTTTTAAATCACATTCTGAATTTCCAGACAATAGAAACAGCAAACATGGCATAGCCTACTTGTGTTTTTCTTGAAAACCGATTCAGAATGCTAAATTGTTAGAAAAAAATACCTTGTGACTTATGCGGTAAACATATTACAAAAGGAGGCATGAAGAGTCATTAAAAAAAAAAACATGGATTCTAAAGAGAAATTTAACGAAACAGAATTACAATCCAAAGAAAATGTTAACAATAATTTAAATTAAACTAGTGTTTCCGGTGAAGAATATTGGTATTTTTATAAAGTTGACAGGACTGATGAAAAAACTAATTTTTTTAGTGTCTTATTACATGAAATTGGGCACACTTTAGGAATGCATCAATCAACATTTTCCGAGTCTGTTATGTATCCAATTTATTCCCCAGATAAAATATAATTTAAAAAGTATGATATTTTAGTTCTACTAAATCTTTATGGTATGCCAAATATTCGAAATATTGGTACCAAGACTTTACCACTGCCACGACCTACATAAAAATCAAGCATTTCAGATCCTGTAAAATAAATAGTTTTGTGCGGTATAAAAATGACAATGGATGTTTGATAGTTGATCATATAGTTTATATTGTTTACAAAAAACATGTTTGGACTTATGACTTAGTAGATACAATTGTTAGTAAACAGCAGCTTGTTACTAACTGGCTCTATTTTAACCAAATAATTTTGAAAGATTTACATCGATTTATCGGAGACCTTCTGGAGAAATGGCGATGATTATTGACTAGTTATCCGAAATATATTTATGAGTTCGGTGTGCCCCAAAATTTGAAAATAAACGCTGCTGTAAACACATATTTTGGTCATACTTTTATATTTTACAATGAAGATTATTTTATGGAATTGGATGATTGTTCATTTAGAGCTAAAATTTTTGGATTAATTTAAACAAATTTCCCAGGTTTACCACCATATTTTGATTCAACTTTTAGGTACACTAATGGAATGTTATACTTTTTTAGAGATATAAATTACTACGAATTTAGTGAATTTGCAAACACATTTACTAGAAATAATAAATTTGATATTTCATTATTTAATATAAAGTGTCAAATCTTCTCGATTAAATTAAAAAATATTTGCAACAAATGGAAGCTACTTCCATTCATTAAAAAATAATAAAAATTATTACAATATAGTAGATTATAAAGAAAATTAATACTTTGTATTTGTAAAAATTTTAAAATTAAAAAAATTATACACTACAGCATATTTTAATAATTTAATGTTTTCACAGATGGAACATTTTTAATTATTTCGAGTTAAATGTTTTAATTATATTATAAGCGATTCTTTTATATATTCATCAATATGATCACCAATATAAGTTAAACTATGGAAGTTTTTTTATATTATTTATATTTTTCAATGTTAGCAGTTTTATCTAAACTTTGTGCTAAAGATATTTATCTTTCTGATTTAAGTTTATTTCTTTACTTGATTTATTTATTGTTTCGTCTATATATTTAATTCTATCGAAAAAAATTGATCTTAAAGTTTTTGTATTTGTTCTTCTAAATTATTATTATTTTTATTGCTTCGTCCTTTCCTTCAATTATTTTTTATTTATAATTAATAATTTCTAAATTTGAATTAAAATTTTTATTTTATTTTGGCCTTTAATTTGATGTTAAAGTTTTTGTTATTCCGTTTTGAAGGTTTTTTTTTTTTTCAGTTTTATGATAATTTACTTATTTTTCAGAATATATTTTATTATTTTTAATTACTCCATTTTGTGAAACAATTTGTTTATTTAATCTTTCAACTGTTTTTCGTAATTAAAAATAATCATTTTTGAAAGTATTTATTATTTGGTTGTTTGTATTAATGTGATCTAACAGTTTTATTTTTCATTTTTAAGAACATGTATTTGTTTAATAAGCTCTCTCTGGTTTTTTTACGAGAACCCCTGTTTGCTATACTCGCGATTTGTTTTTAATTTTTTGTTTTCAACAAAATTTAAATTTTGAACATGCGAATTCTGATCTGATATTTAAATCAAATTAAAGATAGAAATGGTATAATTAAAACTAAAAAGATAACAAACAGAAATATGGATGAAAGAATTATGATTGTTAATAGAGCTGCCGCTAGGTCTAACCTATAACGAAAAATATCATTGTTTTATTTTTTAAGATTTTGAATCATTGGTCTCAAAGACGCCCGATTTATGAATGTTATTCTTATGTTCCATTATTCAACACAATTATTACTGGGCTGGTCTATTTTTTTTTATCGTGAAAAGTAGCAGATAAAGCAAAAATGTCGCATAGAAATGTTGGAACTTATACTATGCAGCCTTGTTTCTCGAAACGTAAGTTCATATAATTTTGGCTAATTATCAACTTAATTAAATTTTCTTAGAGTCGATAATAAGCCAAAATTTATGTTAACTTACGTTTTGAAAATATTAGGCTACATAGTAGAAACAATTTCCAACATTTCTATGCAATGAACTGGTCCTTTCGGGATTTAAAAAATAAAATTTACTACATAGCACAAATAGGGAGCCATGGCATTACGAATTGCCCAAATAATAACAATGGGTTGATGGAACAAATTAAGGAGTGTCTTAAAATAACTCATATTGCAAATATACTATAGAGCACGTCAGTTTGTTAAGTGGAAGCATGGCTTTTTAAATATGTGATTATTTTATTGTAAAATATAACTATTATCCTGTGTTGCAGTTACATTATGAAACATACAATTAGCACTCAGCTACGAAGATTAGCTGCAATTCTGAGCAGCTCATATAATAAAATATGTATAAGTATCAAATACAGCAAACGACACAACGATGAGACTAAACAAAACACAAAGATGTCGGGCACAAACAGAAAAAACAACAAACAACACAAACGATGAGACGAAATAAAACACAGTAGTTTTCCAAACAGTCAGTATGAACGACGTTTCGGGAACTGGAATATGTTCCCGTCATCAGGTAGACACACAGGGTTCAGGAACACGAGTGCGAATGATGATTTAAATATTTTGTTTCTGATACTTAAATTTATCAGTTAATTCTTTTTAAAATTGCATTATTATTACTAAAAAAATGTTTATAATTATTATATTTCTCATAAAAAGTTTCGTTAAATTTCATCGGAAGCCTCAAATCTTTCAAAGATTCTTTATTAAATCCGTTATCATTTTTTATATTGAATAACTTTTCCTGGGTGACTTGATAAATTTGACCATAAAATGCCTTTTTCATCACTATTTTGAACATTTATAACTCCTTGTATTATCTTTAATTTTTTGGGGAAGTTCAACGTAAGAACCTCGTTTTAACGCATAATATTTTTTTATTCTTAACTCAAGACTTATTATTTTCATTGTTACCCACTGGGTTACTTTTTCTTCAAATGTTCTAATATCAGCCATGATTTTACTTTCACATTTTCCACAATATTTTTCAAAATCGGTTGTTTTTAAATTACTTTCTCTTTTAGTTCTAAAAGATGATTCATCAACATCTTCTTTAAGTTCTCCAATATAATTTAGAACGAGACTTTTAATTAGTACAACAAGTGCTAAATTTAATTTTAAATCATTTTGTTTTGAGAAATTTAAAAATTCTTAAACTGTAGAAGAAATTATTATAAAACATATTAATAATAAATTATTTTGTATAGTGACTTGTTTTCCATATTCATCAGTAATCATTGGATTATGAAAATAATACAAGTTTGGTTTAGTTATTATTTCTATTTTAGGCATTCTACAAATAACTGTTTGTGTAGAAATATGAATAATTTCTCCATTTGTATCATTTATCGCATCTATATTTGAGAAAGTACCACATATTATCCCATTAAAACTAATATAAAAACATCGAGATTTAATAATTTCAAAATTTTAGTTTGCTTTAATAATCGTATTTGGCAACATTTCAATTGTTAATTTTAAAAATTTACTTACGATATTATTAAGATTTTGTATTATAAGTTACGAACAATTTTATTCATGTCTTGAAACCAAACATTAATTTTATTATTCCTAGTTTTATAATTTTCTGATAGCGAAAGCTTAATTGATCCCAAAACATGGTCCAATTTATAACTTCCTTTATTAAATTTAATTTCACAATGTATTTTTTTCTGTTACTCTACTTTTCCTAAATATATTTTTTTAGTTAGTTTAATTTCTTGTTCTTGAATAATAAAATCATCCTCAATATTTTCGATAAAATTATCAAATGAAAATTTTTGAGTGCTACTGTGTTTTTAATTATTCGGCCACCAAAGCAAGGTAAATTAAATTTAAAATGTGTAATATACTTTGAAAAGTAATTATGATCTTGAGTATTATTTAAATCCATTTAATATAATATTATATTTAATTAAATTGATTATTATTTCGTAGAACTAACCAATCGTAATAATTTAACAAAGAAAACTTGAATCACTAATTTTGATTACAAACCAAATTGTCCAGTAAATTTTATTAATCAAATTTGGTACTAAAATAAATTACAATATCAAGAGAAACGACTCTGTTGCAGCAATTCCCAATAAAACTCCTATTCAATCATTCAAAAAAAAAAATATGTATGATATTTTTCTAGAATGTTCATACACAAACAAATATTTGTAGAACAAAATCATATAATCATATTTTTGATTACATAAGGAGCCAATATCCATTTTCAAATGATCCGAGTGATAAAATTTATGGCTTTAAAAATATTCCTTTTTCAGCATATGAATCAGCTTGGGATTAAATTTTTAATATCCCATTGAGATTTTTACTTTCCAAATTTAAAGGCAAAAAAATTATGTTAACACAGATCACTATTAATTAAACATTCACCTAAATAAATTATACTTTTGAATTTACTTCTCTCAATGAAAGTTTGGATTTTGATTATATTATTACATCGCTAATTCTTAAAATTCTCCAATTTTGTTACCATTTTGTCAAGTTAACGAACTTAAATCAGATTCGAAGAAATTCAATAAAAAACTTTGACCAAATCAACAAGCATCGAACATATTGTTACTGCAAAAATAGGTGATTTATATTGTCATTAAACTATAGACAGACACTTGAATTTTATAGTTTTTTAAATGAATATAATGAACTTTTGAATGAAGTTGATTCAATTAAATTAATGAGTATTTACGAAATTATTTCAAGAATTTATTGCGATGAAGAATGTACGTTAGAACATTTATAAACATTTATAACACAAAGACCAACATAATTTTTATTTAATAAATACAATTGTTAGGAATACAGTTGTTGATTCTATTAACAGAAAAAACCCAATTTATTGGGAAGATGAAGATTTTTACGAAGTAAAACTATGTGAAGAATTTATTGAAGAATTTCAAAATAAAATTGGTTGGCATCATCTCTCTTTTTATCAAGATTTATTAGAAAATTTGATTGAAAATTTAAAAATACCGTTGATTGCGAACTAATTTCTGAAATTAAAAAATTATCAGAAAATTTAATGAAAAATTTCAAAATAAAGTTGGTTGGAATTAAGTTTTAAAAAATGTCATAAAATTTCAGGGTAAAGTATATTGGGAACGTATTTCTGGATGTCAAGAATTATAAGTAATCTTTATTGAAACATTTCGAAATACAGTATATTGGAATTTTATCTCATTATGTGAAAAATTATCAGAAAATTGTATAGAATAACTGGAAGATCGTGTTAGTTAAAGATATATTTTTGTGTTTCAAAATTATAAAAATAATTTAGAATAAAGTTTTGTTGTTGTATATAAATAGACTTTGATGTAATTTTAATTTTAAAACTATTACGTATTTCAAACAATAAAAATTAGTTTTAAAAATATATGAACATTTCTTTTAAAAACATCACCCAAAAATTACTTTTATTATTATTAAAAAAATTATTTTAACAACCAGTTTTTTATTTTTAAAATATCAAAATAAAATGTTTCTGTATGAATTAAGACGAAAAAATTGTGAGAGTAATTCAAGGGAGAAAAAGTGTCATCTTATATTTTTATAATGTTCCTAATAACCATCTTACTTACGAAAATATTTATAAAAACTTAGAACAAAGGTTGAAAAAATTTCGACAAATAAAAACATTTGAGATTCAGTTGTTGACTCTATTAACAGAAAAATCCAATTGATAGGGATGATGAAGAAATTTATGACTTATTTGAATTATTTGAGGAATTTATTTAAGAATTTCAGAATGAATTCGATTGGGGATTTATTTCCGGATGACAAATATTATCCGAAAATGTTATTGAAAAATTTCAAAATGAAATTGATTGGGATATTTCCGACAGTCAAAGGTTATCAGAAAATTTTATTGAACAATTTCAAATTAAGGCTGATTGGAGGCTTATTTCTAAACACCAAGAATTTTCAAAAAAAAAAAAATTATTGGAAATTTTTAAAATAAAGTTAATAGGTGGTTTATTTACGGATGTCAAGAAATATCAGAAAATTTGGTATAACAATTCAAAATTAAGTAGATTGGAATTTTACTTCAACGTATCAAGAATTATGAGTAAAATTTATAGAAAAGTTTCAAAATTGTTAATTAGGAACTTATTTATAAATATCGACAATCATCAGAAGAGTCTATAATAAAAACATGGAAATAAAGTTGATTTGGTAATTGTTTCGAAACGTCAGAAGCTAAGCGAAAATTTTATAATAATAAAAAAATATTCTTTTTATTTTTTAAGATTTTGAATAATTGGTCTTAAAGACGCCTGTTCTATAATTTATATATTTTATTCGTTTGTTCCATTATTCCATTGCTGCATAAATTATAATTTCAATTTTTTTCTCAAAATAAAAATGTCCCTAAAAGTGTCCTTGGCTCCGAACCGGCAAATGTCTCGGACTTGTGTTAATTGTGGGTGACTTCAGTACGGCTCCTTTTTCTGGAAAATTGCTGGGTTTGGTGGAGATTCACTGTTCATTTACTGTGTATATCGCTTTATTTATTCTCAAGTATATCGACTGATTTTTTTTATGGAACAAGTACTGTTGTGTTAATGCTTACGTTCTCGAAGGTATCGACAAGAGACCCAATCTTAAGATTTTCTTGAGGAAAATGTACGGCAATTTTCGAGGCAACAGATTCAGCCATAAATGGAAGCGCAGCATACGTAGGACCATTTTTCACTTCCAAGGCAACTTCATCTCCATGGTAATTAAGATGTCTTTATGACTATGCCAGACCACGTCGCCGCATGTATCAATGCCAGAGATAATGCAACTATGTACTAAATGTAATTTTATTGTTGTAATCTACTGGCGGTAATTAATGTTCGTAAATTTAATGGGTGTTAAATAATGTGAAAACAAACATTTATCGTCAGTGAACAAGTGCACGGAAATGACAGTCTGAGGAACTGCAAGGTCAAAAACATGTGCGCTAATTTAAATTCCCCGCGTCCTGAAGCGCCAGTTAGGTGACTAACAGAATGTTCGATGACTGGCAAGATGGAACACTGATAATATAGGCGGCAGTGTGGGTTAACAGTGTACAAACTCCACTCACCTTCACAAGCATGCTATCCTACTTGGCCGCATTGGGAACTTGTCTACGCAAAATGAGTTGAAACTAAGGTAGACTTGCATAAACGAATACCGGTCAATCCACTGTGCGATGCACCACATGTTTTATCTTGAGTGTAAGACAGCATGCATTTACGCTGCAACCCTTGTGTTGAGGTTGGAAGATGGCACTTCGAACATTTGTTGACACTGACATTGATCTTTCTATCCTGTAGTAGAATTAACTTTATCTCAGCCACTAGACTGCTTCTCAGAGCACGCGGAATTCAAATTAGAACACTAGTGTTTCATTTTTCAACAATGATGTCATTTCGGGACACGTGTTATCTAACAATAAACGCCTGTTTTCGCGTTCTTCGCCACATGTTTCATTTACTACCACTTATTACCGAATAACCTGTATAGACCATTTGTCATGTCATTCTTATGTGCTTCTTCACTCTCTTTGTTTGAATCAAGTTTTATAATTCTATAGTCTCTTCCAAGGCCTGGATGAATTGCGGCTGGCTGAGAGGACGGTATAAAACAGTTTTGCTAAGAGCATAAAGTACTTATAGGAGATGTTGAATATCAGCAGGTGAATAAGGAGAGCTACAGTGAAAGTTGAACTTGTTTCAGAACGGATGAATGTATGGTTAAAGGAACTAAAATGAGAGCCCATTATTGAGAAAACTGTTATGGCTGTAGTTACCATTGTTTGTATGCGGCTCAGGTAACAAACAACGTGTGCAAAACTAACGAATCGATGGATTGCTCGGTAACATATAAAATTAAAATATAAACTGAGATGGAAAAATTATTCTTGAATTGTTATCAGGATGTAATGTTCGCTGTTTCAATTACTTGATTGACTTATACAACTTTATTTATTCTTCACCCGTCTGATTAGTGATGTATCATATTGGATAAAAATACTGAAAAGTAATATCGATTACAATATTAAGTGTTGTGGATGGCAGAATATATTTAAAAATATTAACAGAACAATTCATTTTATGCTAAACCATGACACCAAACTACATAAAATAACTTCGCAAATATTTATTTGTTTAAATTTTATTCTTGTTAATATATTTTCTTGAATTTAAGAATTATAATCGTACTAATTCTTCTTCCATGAAGTTTCTAGCATATTCTGGATTATTTTCTGACAAAAAAGTAACGTTTATTCTTCTGATGTGTACGAAAAACGTATTATAATTATTAAATACTTGTTGTAAAATGGCACTAGTGCTCTATATTTAGTCTTTGTACATAGTTTTTGTCAGTATTTCAATTTATATAGCTGCGATTATTTGTTTCACTTTTTCTTGTCTTAAAAATATGTTTAGCTAAATTTACAGTTAACTAACGGTACGTGTAACTAGTTACTGATTTAACAATTTTAATTCTGCGTCCTAAACATTCAGATATTTTTACAACTATTATCTTAAATAGATCACAGGTCGCTAAAATAATGCTGCAAACCAACAAAGCAAAAGTTTTTGTAGGCAAGTAATGTAACCACAGTTTCGGTAAATATTTAGACCACTTAGCCTATTTTGCCCGCGTGAAGCCATGAAGTCGTACGGAAGGATCTTTTTATTTGAGTGACTTACCGTGACAACGTATCCGTTGATGTTATTGAGCCGTAGTTCGACCAGCACACACGACGAGAAGGGTGGCAATATGCCGTTCCACACGTTCATTGCTGACAACAAAGACAATACGTTTGAAAAGCGAGTGCTGTATGCAAACAGTTTCCTGTCGGGCTTCAGTATTCCTTCACTCTTCATCTGCATGTGCTGCAACATCTCTTGAATCAGTTTACCTGCAAGCAAAGATAAAATAGTGTCTTGTACTCTTTGGTTACATTAGAAAGCCCCTTAGTACTTTCTTATTTTATTTGAGTTTTAATTTCTTTATTGTGCTTTCAAAAACGAATTAGAATAATTAGAATGGGGCATTTTATTTCACAGGACAATGGAACTTATAGTCGAGGATAAAATGTGGGATATTTTCGTGACTATTGTACATTCATTATCGAATCATACATACAGTCGAATAAAAAATAATAAAAAAATAATAAATAATGGATTCAAATTTTATTTTTGTATCTTTTATCAGAATTTTTCTATTATGAATGTTTTCATGTTTGAATAGTAGTTTCTGTATTTTAACTGTGTTTGTAATGTTAATTTCTTGAAGAGGAACTAGCACAAACGGGCATTTTATGTTAAATGTTTAAGCAGGAAATTACATTAACTACCCGAAGGTCGTGCGCCAGTAATTTATCTTTATTATTTCGTTATTAAAACTAAGTGTTATTGCTAAAAGTCTCGCAGAGGTGAGCCGGAAAATAAAAGACTGTATGCCTGTTCATTGTCTTACGCGTAGAGCAGCGCGCGTTTCTAAATCGTCCTAACCACTTTGGCGCGTATTAAGGTCTTGCATATCAAAAATACCTCTATATGGACAATAGGTGGCACCCACCAACTTTTTTCGTCATTAATAACAACTACGCTCACGAACATTACAAGATTTGTAATAAACGTTTCATTAATTACGCAGGTATATTCAAATAAAATGACAATTTAATGTATCCGTAAACTTTCTATTTTACTGGTTGTCTGGTATTTTCCTAAATGCATTTTTTTTTTCGTGAATATATCCTATTATTTTATACTTTCCTCTTTCTGCTGTTTAATACAAATTTATTTTTGTTGTATTAGTACTCACACGAATCTGTTTTCCACTTGCAGTGCGCAACTTTTGTGTGTGTATGTGTTTATGTGTGTGTGTGTGTGTGTGTGTGTGTATATATATATATATATATATATATATATATATATATATATATATATATATATATATATATATATATATATATATATATATATATATATATATATATATATATATATATATATATTCATATTTCATTTTATTCCAATTTCAGACATATTTTTTCATCAATAATAATTTATTACATGTTGTGTCGTTTTTTTTTTTTTTTGTAAGTGCCCACACTAGACTGCACAGTGACTTGGCAAGGGAATACTGAAGATCGGGGAATAATTACTAAGGAGTTGCCGAAGGTATGTTTTACGGAAACGTCCGAGCATTCAAATGGAGTTATTTCGGTAAACTATGGAACACCGAAATATTTATACCCGGGCAATAATTGGAATCGTGTCTCCAGAATGTGAAGCGACAGTCTTACTAATGAACTTTAGCGCTCGGTTGTGTACTTTTTATGTTTTGCTTTCCACGCATATATCACAGCCTAAAAATCAAGATGGCTCGTGTAATTTTATAAAAATAAATTGAAAACGAGGAAATCAATCTATTTCAAGAGCAGTAGATCCCTTAAATGAAAAATGCTGCCTAGTAGATTGTAACATTTACTTGTAATACTGTATCGGATTATCTCTATATACAAAACTGAACACTGACTGACTGACTGTCATATCAAACTGCAGCCCAGACCACTGAACCTAGAATCGTGAAATGTTTTGTGTCGTAGGCGTAGGCGAGCACTAATAAAATAAGAAGGGATTTTTCGAAATTCGACTTCTAAGGGGATGAAAAGGGGTTGAATATGTTTCGTAAGAAATTTCTATAGAAATCGAACCCGGCGGCCTATCATCGTGATTTTTACATTAATAGGACACTCATAAAATTGCATATTGGCCAATTTAAGAATTTTTCGAAATTCATTATTTAAGGGAGTGATAAGACCGTAAATGTGTTTCTGATTAATTGTTGATATATATCGAATCTTTCGGGATAAAGAGTTGGTTATCACTTCAAAATGTTGCTTACATATATTATCCGAAAAGTAGTATTAGGGTTTTTTGAAATTCGACCTCAAGCAGTAAAAAGGGGCAAAATGTGATTTTTATATGAATCGTCTATATCTTTGAAACGCAGTTGACAATCGTCGTGATTTTTTATTTAATTGGTTACTTATACAAAGTAATATGACAGGACTCAAAGACGTTTCGAAATTATTTAGTTAAGGGGTGAAAATGCTTTAAATGTGTTTTCGATTATCCTTCCATATCTATCGAACCAATCGAGATATCGAAGTTATTTTTGCTTTAAATTGATGCATTTGTAAGTATCTCAAATACCATTAAAATATATATTCCTAATTCGGCCCTAAAGAGAATAAAAAAAAGGGTAAAATATGTTTTAGATTTAAATCGATACATCGATGCCATTGATTTTTATATAGTGACGTAATTTTTGTTTAAGATTGTTGCTTAGACAAATATGTGAAAAGTAATTTCAGGCAATTTAGAAATTCGCCACGTATGGAAGCGAAAAGGGCGAAAAGGGTGAAAAGTGGTGAAATGTGTTCTCAATTAACCGTCGATATATATTGAGCTCAACGGGCTATTGTAGTGTTTTTGACGTCCACAAGACACCAATAAAGTATTTTTAAAGTAATTAAAGGTGTTTTCGAAATTCACTATATTAGGAGGTGAAAAGAGCTTGAATGGGTTTTAGATAAATCATCGATATATATCGGACCCGTCGAGATATACAGTTAATTTTTGCTTCAGGATGATGACTACAGAAATGATGGCAGAACGGATTTTTAGATTTTTCGAAATTCGAACTCTCAATACTCTGTAGTGGTCATATGTGTTTTTAATGAATAATCGATTTTGATCCGACTAAACGGGCTAGCGTCGTGATTTGCACTTCAATTGGATGTTTAAACAAGAGTCTAAGATATGAATTTAAAACATTTCGAAATTTGACACCTAAAAGGTTGAAAAAGCACAAAATTTGTTTTCCATCAACCCATGATACTGAGGTGTTGTTCGCGTTAGAGTGATGCTTACGTAAGTATTTAAAAATATATATGTTAGTTTTTTACTTTGTATGATAACTTGATTAGTAGTAATAAAACAAATTTTGTAAACTTTCAAGGCAGACGATCGGAAAAGCAGGTACGAGCAGCGAGAAATTACTTTCACAGGAGTATCACTCTACAGTAACTTATCAAGACGTGGTGTTGTACAACCTCTATAAGCCCAGGACATGACTATTTTTATTTTTAAAATTAAATTTTATTTTCAAGAATTATTTCGACGTTCTGGTCTACATTCCGGGAAGTTATTGGCTTGAATTTCGTTAAGTGCTGCATTCGAACGTTTAATTCTGACACACAAAATGTACAAGGCAGATCGAATTAGTGCAATTTACATATAGTCGTTAACAAGGGGTAAAATGGATTAAGCCGTTCACTTTTCACTTAGGTTCCTCGACATCAGCTCACATAATGTCTTTGAATGTTTCATGTAATGGGACAGAATGACAAACTGTATTATTGTGGACATACGCCATTGCAATATTATGACGTCCCAGAAATCTTAGAGACTAAGAAAGACAGACAATGAAATACGAAAAAAGAGAAAACAAGCCAAGTTGGCTGTAGTCAACAAATCCATAAACCAAAACAACAGAACATAAACGATCCCATACGATTCTAAGATTTCTGAGACGACATAATATTGCAATGGCGTATGCCCACAATAATACAGCTTGTCATTAGCTCACATATGTCATCTCACTAATATCAAGGTTGGGGCACCAAATACGTTTCCGCGAAACCTTTCCAAACCAAATCATTCTATTGGCATTAAACGTCAAGTGAATATTTTGAAAATATGTAATTGAGGGAACCGTCATCAATGGTCATGCACAGGATAAATCAGACGTTTTTCATTCGATTAACCACTTACCTTTACGTCTCTGTAATTACCACACAACGTAAAAGTTGCAGAGCTTTAAATAAGGCTAAGTCGAAGTCGCTGTTATGGCAGGAACAAACTTAAGACTGCTTTTCGCGTGGACAGCTATAGCTACTTATCCTGCTGCAGAGTTAACTTAACTAGCCGCTTGGACATTCTAACACTTGATGACTGAAGTATCAGTCTTGTGTACAAAAAGGTTTTTCAGTTAAAGTAAATATTATCAGTTACGAATAACACTCGCGAACAAAGCCGCGGGGGACTGCTAGGTTTTGTTATAAAAATGTATTTATCTTTTCTCCTTGCTGTCCAAATTGTAGAAATTCGGTACCGTCAAATTTAAAAGATTTCAATAACTTCGTTTTTTTATCTTTCAAATTATGTAATCTTGAATGTTAGTTAACTTGTTTCCGTTCGCTCTGAATATTTTAATACCACTACAGCTCAATCTCTCACGAAATATACATTTTTCGTCACGAATCATATTGAGTACTTTTATTTCCGTCTTCGGCCCTTCTAGTTTCCGTGTTCCATAGTTTCTCGGAATCGCTTCAGGTGAATGTCGGGATGGTTTCTAAAAATTGGCTATGGCCGATTCCTCTTCCTGTTCCTGTCCTCGTATCAGTTGTGTATCAATGTCTACAGTGATCTTGTTATCGACAAAAAGTAAAGCCAAAAAAATCAGGTTCTGAATTCCTAAACATTGTTTTATATGTAATGTTTGAGAGACTTGTGCTCATTGCAAAGATTATAGTTTCATTATTTGTTTATCTAGTGTACAAGTTCCTGTAATAGTTTAACATAAAATTATTTTCGAACAAGGTTATTATTAGGATAAACTGTTCACGTGAATTGTCCATGTATTCTTAATCTTATTACATGACTTCAGAAGTTTTTTCGTTAATGTGGTAGTGTGTTTACAATCGAAAACTTTTTTTAGGCCCACAATTGCTTCGGTCTTATCTTTACAAGAGACTGTCGCATTTTACCAAACCTTCTCCAAATAGTTGTTGAATTTAATAATCTTAGTAGGTAAACGTCCGGCCGCTTGTTGTTAGAGCTCCTGGTTGGCGAGGTAAGAGTCCCGGGTTCGATTCCCGGCCGTGGAGGTCAATCTTTACAGTTGCCTCGCTGGGTTCAGGACTGGGTGTTGTGATGTCCTCTCATCCCCATACTGCGGAAGACAGTGGCGAACCATCGCAGAATCTCCTCGTCTAGTCGGCCTTGGAGAAAGTCGTGGTTTCCATCGCCCGGCGCCCTCCGTGGTATTTAACCTGTCTTTGTGCAGAACACCCATCTTCGTCATCATCGTCGCCATCACCATCACCGTCACCGTCACTATCTAAGTATACCAAATATTGACTAAAAGTGATCAGTGTTGACACCGGGTGCAGTTTTTTTTTTTTTTTTTTTTTTTTTTTTTCGGTGTAAGGTAGCTCTGCTAGGAATAAGAATGAAGTGTATTATTTAACTCTTTTAATTTTATATAAATTTAAGTTAGGTGTTTTGCTGATAAATGTTTAATGTTAACGTTTCACAAATATGGAACTCTCATTATCTCGATTATTTTTAAGAACGGCAGTTCAAGATTGCTTTTACATATACATTTTCTTTTCGTATGTTATTTTACTTCTCAATAATGACATAAAAATTAATATAATATGTATATAATGTGACGACTAAGTATATTCATTTTACCTTTACTTACTGTTTATAAATGTAACATCATATTTCTGAGTATCTGTAAAAGCTTAATAAACCTAGCGAAAAATTAGTTGCCTCTATTAAATCAGAATTGTTTTTGACTGATGTATTGAATTTTAGGAATCATACGTACTTTTTAATGTACGTGTCATGTTTCCACAAGAAAGAGAAGTGTTTACTTGCCTTTAGCGCAATCCATTCTTCTTATTTTACCAACCACAATGATTGTCTTAGACGACATGTCGCATGCGTTAGTGCGCTATGTTTTAACTACCATAAATTTGAATGTCAATATTGGAAAACAAAACAAGAACACTCCTAGAAAATAGGTTTTTGCCAACTTCGAGTTTGATTAGTTTCTAGTGAACTATTTACTAAACTAAAATTCAGAAACTTCAATTCCGTCGCAAGAGATGGCTCTATAAATTACATAAACTAGTTGTATTAAGAACAATTATTTATTTTAATTTGTCTTTCAATTTCAGTTAGTTTTAATACATATTTTTGCATTAACTTACGTACTTTGTCCTGTTAAATGCTTAATATGTTACGAGAACGTTATCTTCATTAGACGAATAACTGTTGTTCATTCGTCAGATTTTTAGTCTACAGCACGGCCGTAGAATAACAGGTCTGGACACTCGCCTGGAAACTTGACCCCCTTGTTGTTTGGCTGTAGTTCACCAAGTTACCGAGAATATTGTGCGTCTTTAGCGTTGCAATCAGGGCGGTCGGGCTCAAACTCCACATACTTCCCTCCCACTTTTTCCCAGTGTTTACATTGTTAAGATAAACAATTTATCAAAAAGTATTTTTACCAATTTATGAAGTACTTCCTTCGCTGACAATCCTAAAGCATGGATCCAGCAATCTTTATTTACTTTATAATGTAAACACTGGAAAAAATGGGCGGAGTTTTAGCCCGACCACCCTGATTACATCGCCAAAGACGCACAACACTCTCGGTGACTTGGTGAACTGAAGCTAAACAACAAGGGGGTCAAGCAAAACTTATTGATTGTGTCCAGACCTGAACTTCTACGACCGTTGCCTACAAGAAGAGCAGAAACAGTAAAATTAAATTTATGTTCACGAAATAAATCAAAAGTTTGTGATGGCCTTGTAAAAATTAAGCATTTTCGGATTCTAATAAGGAGACTTCTAATTAATACTCTCTGGATGCAAAAATTACTTAATAAAAGACTTTACAATCACACAAACAATACATAATTTTTGCTTCCTTCTTTACACTTAAAACCTCTGCTTTTCCAAAGACAACATAAACAAAACACTACTACTCTGTCAAAAACGCCAACGTAAGAATGCTGACGAGTCCTACCAAAACAAACGTTTGATTGTATATTTAATATTACCTCTCAGAAAAAAAAATATAACTTGCTGTTAATCTAGTGCACATTTAACCTACGACTTTACTTGTACACAAATTGTTCAGACTTCCGTTTTTCAAGAGGCTTGGTAAAGCCATCCGATAATTGTTCTTCATACTTAATGTAGTTGAGGGCTATCACCACAGAACTAACCACATGTCTAGCAAAATGTTACTTAATATCAACAAGTTTGAGACGTTAGTGTTTTTCAGGGTTTTTCGACAAATATATATCAGATTGATTGTCTTCGTAAATCGTCAGCGATTCTTCTACATCGATGCCCAACTCCATCAGAAGACTCTTTAGCCACAGCATTTCACTTACCCCAAGAACTTAGGGAAATATACTTGGCCTCAGTTGAAGACTGTGAGACTGATTGCTATTTGGTAGCTGGCCAGGTAACCATGCAGCCAAAAACCTGGATCACTTACCTTTAAATTGATTTACGGTCTGGTAAACTGCCAGCCCAATCGGCATCAACATATCCATGTAGAGTGGGACACGTGTTCCTCGATGTATAGACCAGTTGCAGTTCCGTTCTACCTCGAATGTATCTTTAGACCTTTTCAAAGCTTTCCACATGTCAATTCCCGGGTTGTTTTAGAAGTGGCTCAAGAAGCTGACTGCTACAATGAGATCTGGTCGAGTGCCAACACAGCGTACATCAGGCAGCCGCAGCATGTCATATATGTATAAGAGAAGATCGTGAGTTAATTAAATTCTTTATTCCAGTACTTTGATGACTTCTGCTGCCTATTTATTGATTTGTTTAGTTTCAACACTGATGCCCCCTCAATCGAGTTGAAAACTGCATTCATACAGTCCTTCCTCTATCCATCCATGTAAGAAGGGCCTTTTGACGTTAAGCTAATAAATTGTAATTTTTTTACTTGGCAGCGATGGCCAGAAACAGTCTCATAGTAGGTAGTTTGGCCACTGCGGCATATATTTCAAAGTGGTCAAAAAAAGTCATGAGATTGTTGGGAACCTTTTGCCACCAATCGGGCTCTGTACTGGACGTCTTCGTCTTGATTTCGCTTCTTCTTTTTAACATCCGTTTGGTGTCAAAGTGTTTCTGATTTATTGGGAGATCTGCTTCAGTTCAGGTGTTGCTTTCTTCTGTTGCAGTCAGTTCATTTTTAATCGCTTTCTTCCACATTTTGGTTTCTGGTCGATATAGAGCCTCGAGATATAATAGTTATACTGATGCCACTGTTAGAAGAAAGGTAATATTCTAGCAATTTACTTGGCATCTTTAACTAATCTTGATGTCGCACAGAATGAACAAGTTGAACATCAGGGTGTTGCTTTTCTTCACTATAAAAACCAACAATTATGCCTTCAGACATACATTACTTCATGCTTTAGATTGTAATTCAGTTTGGTTGTAACATCCAAATTTTTCATTTTGTTTTTTATTGTCATCATTCGCTTCTAATTCAACAAGTATTCTATTCTTCCGTCTTTTATTTTCATTTGGGCAATTTTTGTGGTGAAATATTACTTCACGAGTAACAATAACCTTCTTTTTTTCTGGTAAATATATCCTATACACTTTCATATTTTCACTATACCCAACAAATACCCCCCTTTTTAGCCCAATATTCTTTTCCCAGGCTTGATCTATGCAACAGGGACCTGGCTGCCTCTACAATGGTTCTCATTTCCCTCTCAGTTTTGCCGTTTTGTTCAGCAGTATAAAGGATTGGTTTTTGTGCCTGATTCCTGTATCCCTCAACAGTGAGTCAGTTTCATTGTTGACAACCTAGGTGTCGTCACTCTGGATGGTTTCCACTCTGAATCCTGTTGCATTTTCTGCTGCGACTAAGAACTCTTTGATTTTAGATACTGTTTCAGTCTTGCTTTTGAGAAAGCGTACAGTTCTAAAATGTGAAAAATCACCCTTTAAAACCAGAAAATATTTTGCCCTGCCAATACTGTTAACTTCCAGGCGTCCATTTAAAACCACATGATCTAATTCACAAAGGTAATCAGTTTTAGTTTCGCTACAAGGAAATGGTAACATTTGCTGTTTATCGTTCACAGAGTCTTCACAGAAATTGCAGCTTTCACTGTCATTATACTTTACTTAAAACTTCTGCAAGACATGTTTAACATGTGAAACATTCTGGTGGGCAAGCCTTTTATGCCACGTATCTCTAGAAGAACCCGGTTTCACTGAGTATGCTGAACTAAGAACTACTTTAAACTTTACAACAAATAAGTTGTCCTGATGTTCTACCACTGCATACACGACACTGTTTATTTTAAATATAGCATTCATCTGACATACCAATCATGCAAAACGTTTTTTTTTTTTTTTTCCAACGCGCTCACAGATCGCAGATTAAACTCTAGTTTGGGGACACACAACACAGCTTTTATAACAGTTTCTCTCCATGAGCTGCATTAAACACGGACGTATCATTTTCCCGAATCAACTGGCTTCCAGCAATGTTCCATTGCCTATTTTCACGTTCCATTTCACTAGCCGAAAAGATGAAAACCATTCTCGACAACTCTTATAGTCTGAACTACCACTGTCTAGGTAAAAGCACTCAGAATCTGATGTCCTGGTTTAGTTAAGAGCCCCCCCCCCCCCAACACACACACATACATACACAGCAGCCTCTGAGGGTGGATTCCTTTTTTACCTTGTTTTTAAGGAATTAGCAATAATTAACTATGTATCCCGGTTTCTTACAGTAGAAACATACCCGTTTTTCTTGACCTGGTTGAGAAATCTCATTGGAATTTCCTTTCATTCGCTTCGCAAGTAGTGCTGTCTCCAGATGTGTTGATTTTACTTAGTTGCATAACTTTTCCTCTTCCATCAAAGAGTGGTTTAGGAGCTCGTTGAGAGTTTGCATGTCCAAGGTTACCGACTCCCAGGACGTTCGAAAATGTTTGTATTTTTCTGGTAATGGCATCAGGATCTATGTTATAGGCATTTGATCAGACACTTATTTACCAGCTTCTCTAAGGTGAAAGGTCAGTTCCTTGATTCTGATACGTGATTTGGAATGCCTTTCTCGGCGTAGCTATAGCTAAAAATTTTATTTTGTTGCAGATACAAACTAACTTGCGACTTCTGCTCGAAGATTGTTTTTAGTTTGCACCAAATTTCATGGGCTGTTGCATATGTCATGGGCTGTTGCATATGTCAAAATATGCTTTGTCGTATTTTCATTCCATTCTTGTGATGATGATTTCACGAGCCTTGACATCTTTTGACCGAAATTATTTGCTGCCCTTTCTGAACGATGATGTACTTTCGTCTTTTGGTTTTAAGTATGTCTCTACAACTTCCAAGCATTGCTTTGCAGCTTGAATTATTCTTATTTGGAAACTCCAACTATTCCAATTATTTTTTTTTTCTTTTAAAGGTAATAACAATTGTTCCGCTCTTCAGGACTCAGTTTGCTTTTATATTTACTGCATGTGAAATCAACGCGATCACCGTAATGTCGACCGGGAACGGTTCAGTAATTATTCAACTCACGATCCCGTATTTAAATCAGCAACATAATCCAGAATCTTGATAGGTCGTGTCTGGGCCTATAACCTTTCAATTAATATTCTCTGTATGCAAAAATTCTTAATCAAAGATTTTAGAATCACACAAAAAATATACATTTTTTTACTTCCAATTTACACTTAAAGCCTCTGCTTATACAAAAAAAACTTAAGCAAAACACTACTACTCTGTCAATAACGCCAACATTAAATTGCTAAAGAGTCCTATCAAAACAAACGTTTTATTGTGTATTTGATATAGATGCAAAAATATTAAAAACATTCATGGTAAAGAATTTCCCAGCAAATTCTACTGATGAACACCTTTAAAAAGATTTTTGGAACTAATGCGGGAGTTTTTATTTTGTGTTAGTGTGTACCAACTTCCTTCATTTCTAGGGTGCTGAACCTACGTATTGAATAAGAATATAATCATTTGAAAGTTACGTTTTGTGGAGGATAATTGAGGAATGGTTCTTAATTATCATCCACGTGAACCTGGAATTATTTTTAGTTCTTATACGTTCTTTGCAGTCCAACACTTAACTTCATTATGAAAATAAACCCCTACATGCATAAGCCCAAACAATGACTCAAGTTAATACATTAACAAAAGGGAAATACGTAATGCCGCAATACACGGTTTTTGTTTATTTTATGATTAAAACTTATTTTTAAAGAATAAAACATTGCATAACCTCATTGCAAGAAGCAAATATAGAAATGAAACTAAGAGAATTTTACATGCTGACACAGATAAACATTTATCAAGTTCAAGAAACCTTAAACATAACAGTTTTAACTCACGCATTTATATACGGTTGAAAACAATTAGGAGATACGTAAAAGTTAATAATTATATCAGACATAAATAATTATAAGATGAGATTGTTGCTAGATACAGACAGTAATACTCGTTATTGTCGTAATATGGTGTCAGTTGACACAAGTTATAGTTGGTACTCACCCACAAACATCCTGCGAATTGACGCTGTGCTGGCAACACGGAAGAAGAAGATAGAGCGGATATAGTTCTTCAAGGGCTCAGGGTACAATTCTGGGCTCCAGGAGGGTAGCGCCGTTCCGTTGTACGACTGAAGGCAAATCCAAGACAAGTTAATTTGCGGTGTCTAACACTGACGTTTGTAAATTCTAACTAGACTATGTAGGCCAGGAAGTGAGTCATATCTCTCTGGTAATACCCAATATCACTTCTTTGATTAGTTGATGCTCGCACATCTTCGGGGTCCTTACGTGCTAGTACTGTAGCAAAACTGTGAAAGCAAATCTTTTCAACAGGTAGACAAGGAAAACCGTAAAAAAATAAGCGTGTTTTAAGATGCGAAACTCTTCTCCATCGACACATTTATTTATTTTTCCTCGATCAATTTACATTTTACCTTATTCGTTTATTGGTACCGGTAGAATTTTTAACAATAGCTCCAGAGGTGTTTCTTCAATATAACTGGCAAAACAATATAAAGTCTTCTTTAGCTTACTGAATTGAGCTTCTTCTCACTACCTTTCTTCCATCGGGCTAGCGAAAAATGAGAAAAACATATGATTTTGAAGTAGATATTTTATGTTTATGGTAACTTAACATATTTAGAAAACCCCTTTTAATTTGCTACGGCAAGTATGGTATCTCTAAGCATTATCGTAGTAACCTCTCCGTAGTTTAGTTCGCTTTGCGAAAAGTATGTTGCATACAGTTTCAAAACAAACGTTTAATTTATGACGCAAAATTTTTGACTTACTAGAAAATAAACGTATCCTAGACACCGCATTTAATCGGTGAAAATTCAACAATTGTTGCCACAGCATTTAGAAAAATGTTGTTAGTTATGAATTTATAGTAATAATGCAATCCCATATCTTACTCCTTAATTCAAAAGCTTTAACAGGCATAAAACTTTCGAAATTTGGGATTAAGGTAAGATTGTTACACGTAGTTACATTGCACTACCCTACACGAAACAGGCCTATCACATAAGACTCAAATGCTCTGACATAGTGAATACGGATGAATACAAGTGACCAATAATTTTATATGTGTATGGTATGTAGAAAATCAATTATGTCATAGCAAAGCAAAACAATGCAATCATTGATACTATTTGTAAATCAGAATGCAAATATAAGATTCTCCCTTGCCCATTTTCTCAAATTATAATGGTGTTAGGTCGGATAAGAATAGGTGTTTTGTACTCATTACGTCATACCAAACACTTATATTGCAATAAATCGTTTTCAGTTATTTATGTTTAAAATTATCTCTCGTTTCGTTTTAATATACATAAAAAAAATTTGTATTACAGTGTATTGTGTATTGTTTATTATATAAATAATCATACTGTTCTTTTGTTTATTAGCAAATTTTCAGAAACGTAACTTAGGCTTATCATATCACCTTCCTGTCTGTGTGGATATAGGTGTGTTTGTGTGTGTGGCATATCTGGCCCCGTAACAAAAAAAAAATGGTTTAAACCCATGCACCGTATTTCATTCAATTTTGGTCCAATATAAAGTACTTGATAACCGTGTTTAACTTTTGTCTATTTTGATGCTTCGGTGTATAATTTTCAAATAATTTTCAAAATGACGAACATTTTAATATTTTTCACGGTATCGAAGGGAACATATTTTATGATTTCATCAATCTCTGTACACAATAAATGCTGGATAAAGCAACTTGACTTGTAAGTATTGTGTTCAAGCAGTTTTTATACTATCAAAATGACGGAGATTTTTGGCATTATTCATAATATCACGTCTAAGGAAATATTTTTACGAATTTCAACAATCTTGGTATGCATGCAGTACTAAGTAGGGCGAGTTGACGTTTATATACACATTCCGTTTTCATATTTTCAAAATGGCGGCCATATGAAAATATTTTGAACATACAAAATATTCGGAGAACACTTTCTCAGAATTTCATCACACTCGTTGAATATTTTAATATAAATTAAGCTGAATATACGTGTTTTTTGTTCATGATGTGTTCATATTTTAAAAATGGAGATATTTCAAAATATTTGATCACACGATATGCATATGGAACCATTTTACAAAATTTCATCAACTCGGAACACTTATATCACTTTTATGTATTTTGTTCTTGTCGTGTGAATATTATGAAAATGGCGGTCGCCAGAGCGTTTCTGAGCACATGAAATACTGTTACAAGTTGGGACTAGGTACGTTTGGGGATTGAGGTCTGTGATAAAAGAAAAAAATTAATAAAGCTAACCTAGTTTATTTACAACTATCTATACAAAAAATGCCAATGTCTATAATGGTTAATCACAATAGATGTCAAACAAAACAAATATCTACGATTTAGATACAGGTTATAAAATCTAAATAATATATCTATGTAAGTTCTTTGTACATGGAAAGTCTTTCTAATCACCCCCAATGGTGGACCCAATGAACGAGCACCGACGAACCTTTTGTGGCCCAGAAACACCTTCGTTACACTACTTGCCGCGATCCAACTTGCCGGACACCCTCGAACACTTGTCGCAACCAAATACTTCTCGCCACTCGTCACTATCACTTGAACTCGCACCAGGCACCTGCCAGCCAAAAACTATCTTGCCTCTGCCGCAGTTCTCTTTTATATACTTACTCTAAAGTCTCGAATTCCTCGAATTCTCTTGGCAAGTCTTAAATCTCAAACCTCCTGGAAAAGTGTTGCATCAGGGTCAAGCAGCACACCTCAAGATAGAGCATGTACAGGAATACTCTAGACCACGATATCTTCTTCTGTTACCCGATATTTGGGTGCATGTAACCGCCACCGCACATGAGCGGCACAATGTATGCCGAACCTCTTTGTTATTGCCGCTGCTAAATCAGCTTACACTGCTCTCCGATCATCGCGGCATGCAGGTGGTTATTGGGTAATACAATCCGTGCAGAGCACAAGAAGGTCCTTTAGCTCTGCCGTTACTTTATCTTCTATCACCGCTCAACTAGATAGTCACGGCGCCATCGGGCGGGGGGGAAGGGGGTGTCAGCTCTGCCGCCACTGTTTCGTATTACACTGCTCAGCCAGATAGTTGCAAGTCGCAACACTGCTCTCTCCTTAAGGCCATGCCTGGTAGTTTTGCAGTGATTTCGAAAATAATTTTTCCAAAATGAACTAATATCTCTATCACAAAATCGCTACTTTGTTTTGTCACTAATACATCAAAGTTTCTAACTGAATTTTTCCGTTGCAATGAACACAATGGATTTTTAGATTCTTGCACCCAAAGTATCACATTTTTTAGCATGAAAATGAGCCAAAATGGCACAAAATATTTTTTTGTACTGGCAAACGACTTATTTTTTTTAAAGCCTACGTATAATTGTGCATAATATGACTTCACACGCTCTCAATTTTTTTCAACCCATTTGGTTGAAAACTTTTTGAGTTTTTTGCACCAACGTGAAAAAATCTACCGGGCATGGCCTTAAGTCTGTTCGTCCCGAGCCGACAACAAACTCTGATTCATCATAAAGAGCCAGTCTGTCAATATGCACAACCTTGGGTTTTCTTGTCCGAGAGCCCTTGCGAACAATCCGGAAGACCACACAATTTATCTTCTTGACAATCTGGCAAGGGTCTTCCCAGCATTTATTTAGTTTTGGACTGTATCCTTTCCATAGCTATGAGTTATACAGACACACTAGCAGCCCTTCCTAAAATGTCTCATCAGGTCCCCTCCGATCATACCTCGTTTTCATCCGGTCGCTGTTGACTCTTAAATGTTGCCGAGCGAAGTCATGGACTGTGCCCAATTTGCGACGCAGTTCATCAGCATACTCCATCGGTGAAGCAGGCTGCTCTTCTACTGGCCTCCCAAACAGTAGATCACTTGGAAGGCGAAGCTCTCGCCCTGACAGCATCTTCGAAGGTGTTACCCTTATCGCTTCATGGATACCTGATAGATATACAAGGAGAAACTGGGGCACCTTGGAGTCCCAATCCTTTTGATTGTCGGCTACAAAAATGGACAGATACTGTCATAAGGTACGGTTTAGCCGCTCGACCATCCTATCCGACTGAGGATGCAATGGAGTAGTCCATGTCTTATTCATTCCCAGAATTTTGGTCACTTCCTGAAATAGCTTGTCTTCAAAGTTGAGGCCCTGGTTGGAGTGAAGTTCGAGTGGCACTCCAAACCTTGAGAATACATGCTCCACTAAAGCATCGGCCACCGTTCTAGCCTATTGGTTACGTATCGGTATGACTTCAGGCCACTTGGTGAAGTAAGTCTTGCACCACCAATAAGTACCGATTCTTCCCCTCAGTCACTGGCAAGGGACTCAAAATATCTACTGCGATCTTTTCGAACGGGGCTTCAACGATGTACTTCTGAAGTGACAAAACAGACTTTCAGAAATGTGTGGACTTAATCTAGTTTTAGAAATGGACGACTCAATTGTCTTCATTGTTTTAAGCTCACCATGCTAAAAGATAGCGCAAAAGTACGTGACTGATTTGTGAGTTGTACGCTTAATTTTCACCCATGTTGAGAAATGTAGGTTTTGTTAATTATATTGACGTCTTTTTCTCATTATTTTTTGTGTCATATATTTAAATTTGCAGGACATGCAACGTGTGTATGTGATCAGGATTTTTCAAAGTTAGTAAGTAATGCAGCAACATTCTGCACTCTGTATTTTAAAATACTTTGATCGGAATGACTAGTCTCTTATCTGTAGAATCATAGCCAAAATGTATGCACTGTGTTTACAATGTAAAAACGGTGAGGTAACAGAAAAGATATGTTAACACCGAGCGTGGTCTAACATTTGTGAAATATTCGCCTCGCATTCGAGAGGAACCGAGTTCGATTCCAGGCTCCAGCCATCCTGATTTCGGTTTTTCCAGGATTATCCGAAATCACTCCAAGCGAATGAAACTATGGTTCCTAGTTCAGGCTTTGGTTGACTCCTGCCTCTTTTCCCCTTGTACAACGGACTTGGGTGGTTCGAGGGCACGTGAAACTGACCAAATAATATTAATAGTAACAGTAAATTATTTTCGTGACAAAAACCGAAAAAAAAATCAACTTTAACATCGTAATAGCTACACATTATTTATTAATAAGGATGTAAGCACATCATGGATGTTTAACACACACTACTCTTCCATACTGTATTATAATCACAACACATGGCTATAAGAAATGTATTGTTAAGTATGCAGTCGTAATTTTTCTTTACTTGTTTAGTTAAAAATAATTATTGTGATAATTTGGTACGCCCTGCTGCAAGGAAGTCTACCGTGAGGCAGACAGCCAAAATATAACGTTGCTTTCCTTTGGGTAAATGTTTTTCGTGCAAGGTAACGGCCGGAAGAACAGTCAGTCTAAAAAGTTTTTTTTTCCATAATGGAGTGTTTAGTAAAATTCCTACAGTAACAAAAAAATATATCGCTTGAGATAAGTCAACGATTCCAAATTTTAAAAGTGTTAAAATATGTACTAAAATATGTTAACTGACTAGAATATTCATGCTGAATGCAACGTCCACACATTGGACAAATTCTGAGAGAAACAAACACATGTTTTGCTAGCTGCCCTGCCGTGGATTTGTCAGCGTTGAAGTTTTTAAGGAGTGACTGTAATGATATCTTATCGTATAAGTGAGTAGATATAAAATGTGTGTTCTAGCGCAATAACCCAATTTTCGTGCTCAAAAGTTATGCTTAAAAATAATTCCCAAAAATTTCCCAAAATTCCTCAAAAATCTTACCAAGAAAAAAAAATTAAAAATCTAACCAAGAAAAATTTTTTTTAAAATTGTACAAAAAATCTAAAAAATTTCTACAATTCAAAAGGTTTATTTTTAGTTTTTTAAATTCTAACGAAATATTTTTTAGTAAAAATCATTAAAATAACCAAATTCATCATTACAATAATCAAAATTGTCGTGCCAACCGAGTAGTAAGTGGCCACGGCAAGTTCGCTAGATAAAATGTTTAAGCTCGATAAATGAAATTTATTGCAAGCAAAGAAAAAGCTCGTACAAAACATAATTACTCACTGTTTACACTTAAAGCGATGAAGGATACTGGTAACAGACCTAACAGAATTTTTCGTGATAGTATTATGGTTGTTATAATAACAGCTTTTTAGATTGCGACGGGGAAATGACAAGTAGTAAATTTCTTGTAAAAAATGGTATGTGGAAGTTTTAATAGATTATTATGATCTGGATTTTCTAAATTTAATTTAGAAGGACATGAAGTTAAAGCAAAACCATTTTATTCGTTAAAACTAATGTACAAACAATTAATGTTATTAAACAAATTAACAAATAATATATAAAATTATAAACCAAAAGTACGAAAATTCCAATACTATTCCTTATAAAATAGAATTAGCAGGTGTGAAATTAGAAATAGTATTAAAAGAATTGCCAGAAATTTTAAAAGAATTAACCAGAGAACATTATTATTTATTATATTCCGATATAACACAACATTTTGCTGGTACTTTTAACAAAGAAGAAATTATAAATTATTTAACAAATAATGTTAATTTTCGTATGCAAGAAGAAAATGATAAATAAAATTTTAATATAACAATTAATGAAGATAATTATGTTGGAAAATATTGTTTAACATAGTTAAATTATAATGCTAGAGTAAAAATTTATATTAAATATATTTGTCAATTAACAAGTTCTGGAAGTTAATAAACAGCTAGGAAACCATATAATAGATTTTATAAACTGTTCAGATAAACGATTAAAAGAAACATTTTATTTTTACGTTAGAACAGAAGAAACAATTTTTTAACTATGTTAACGAATATTTTGACGACCAAGATTTTGATCCATTAACAGATTGTGTAAAATTAATAACAAATAATCGTAAATATTTTGAGGAAGCTCCTTTTTATTGTGTTCAACTTGCTAAAATATGGGGGAAATTAACAAATACTATACAAAATAGTTGTGTTGTATATAAAAATTTATAACAGTATGTTTGCAGGGAAAAAAATACTAAAACAACAAGAAGAAAACAAAAAAAATTACAGAAAATAAAAACGAAAGAGAAAAAAAAAGTTTAAAATATTTTATATGCTTTCAGTTTTAGTTTATTACCTATTAACTCTTTAGACATTTTAGAAGAAACAGAGAATGTAATTTATGTTAACCAAACTTGTTTTATAAAAATCTGGAGAAATATATTTTTCTAAATCCCACAGTTTATTTTCTAGCATACCAAAAGAAATAAACATAAACGAATAAGTTCTAATAAAAACAAATAATACTATCCCATGCATACCTATAAAAAGATTAAATGTTTCCTACAAACTCCTTTTTTTATACAAGAAAAGAAATAAAAATAACAAATATAGCATGATTACAACCTACGAAAAAAGAGAACAGGAATTAATTTAAATATACAGCAAAGAAAATTAGAATTTGCTTATAAAACTTTGATGTTAAAATAATTAAAGAAACATAAGAATAAATAAAAAGGTTATTTTAAACGACAGTGAATAGATTTTGCTACGACTGGAATATAATATAAATATGCTTTTGTTGTAAATGATACAAACAAATTTGCTTATGTTGGAGTTTTGGGAGAACAAAATGGAAAAATATCATTTTATACTGTTAATGGTACCAAAAAATTCAATTTATGTAAATAAAGAAAAATAAAAATATTCTTATAATAGGAGGGATTATTTGTATTCCATATACCACTCTTAAAAAATAATGAGAAATGTTTTACTATCCTAAGGAAGAATCAGTTCTGGAAATAAAACAGATTGTATTTCTACTTTTGACGAACAACCTTTCACCAAAGTTATTTACTTAAGAACACTAAAAAATTTTAAGATAGAGATAATTTGTAATACAAAGAATAAGATAAAGAAACAATAGAAAATATAAAAATGGAAAATATAACTGGGAATGTAAATTTAAAATATTGTAAAAAATCAGAAAGTTGGCAAGAAGCATTAAATTTATTTATTTCCAATATTTCTATTAAAATGTATCATGGAATGGAAAGATATATATATTTTTTTAATTTGAAAACACACAAGATTTATTTGGTCTAACTACAGGTTAAAAAAAGAAATGAAAAATTAGAAAATTTATCTAAATTGTTAAAAAATTAAATTAGTTATAATTTAAAAAAACACCAAGTAAACACAAAGAAATGGTAATGTTTGTTGTTCAATTTTTGCATATTATCATAACAATGTTTAAGTTTCTATTACAATTGATTAAAAATGTTCTGGGATAACTATATTATTTTTTTTTTTTTTTTAATAACTTAATATCATTTCTGGATAATCTTTATTTATTCCAACTAAACTTTCTTCATATTTTTTAATATAGTAATTAACAAGTGTATACCTAGTTCTAATTAAATTTCTATCTTCTGCACAATTAATAGAGTAAACTTTATATACTTAATAACTAAATAATTCATAAATTATTTCTTTATGTTATATATTTGGTTACAATAACTTCTACGTCGTTTTCCCATGGTACAATATATTTAGGAATAATTAGATTATCCATTTATTTCATTTCAGTATATTATAGTTATTAAAATTATAGTAAAGTAATTAGTTTTATACAGAGAACAGCAAGATACTAACAACAATTGTAGAACTATTCTTTAAAAACAAAATACATTACTAAGATACGAGATAACGATTGAATTATTTATTGTATGAAGAATACCAAACAGAATGTTTGGATGTAATTTTACTAAAAAATGGTTGTGCAAAGGTTACAGTTTATGTTAAAGAGAAAGATATGTTTGTAGAATTGACAGATTTAAATTAACATAGAAGAGAGAATCATGTAAACGGAATTCTTAAAGCTATTATCACATGTTACATATAAGAAGTTGATACGAATATTAACGAGAATAGTGCAACACATATTAAAGAAGATAGTAAAATGAACTTGGTGGACAGTAAATGTGGAGGACGTAAAAGAAAATATAGATTTTTGTTGTATATATTTGGTTTATAATTGTGTATTTTTACTATTAATTTGTTTAATACCATTAATTGTTTGTGCATTAGAATTTGATAAACTAGAAGGTTTCCTTTAACTTCATGCCCTACTAAATTTGATTTTAAAAATATACATCTAAATAAACTGTTAAAACTTCCACATGCCGATTAAATTTTCTGTACAAAGCCATAATCCAAAATCTTTCGTTAGTTGGTTTTATTTTATTTTCAAGTAACTCTGTTACATAAAAATTTTGTTAGTGGCACAGATTTTTTTTTTCGGTTTTCATTTATAACAAATAAAAAATATTATGTTTATAAAAAGTAACTAGCATAAAAAAATATAATCTAAAATAATAAATAAATTATAAAACAACCTAACCCATTAAATACTATTTATAAAATTTAGGTAATTAAAAATTAGCTGAAAATAGGTAGCTAAAAGGATAGTAATGTAATTTTCGTACCTATTTGAGTATCGTTACCTGATAAATTATGAATATAAACAGTAATATATTTTGGATTTTGATAATTTAAATTGCAATTTTATGGGTCACTTCTCTAACTTTTCCAGTTAAATTATCATGATATTTTACTGATTTTTTTTACTAATGCACCCTTATTAATTTTCTCTAGAAGTTTTTCACAAATATGACAATGTGTTGCTTCTGAATATTTATTTCTTTATTCAATAGTTAATGGAATCATTGGTATTTCACGATCCTATACTTTTTTAATCTTTTTTGATTCTTCAATTAATACTTTTATAAAAACACTTGATGAATTTTTTCCTTGATAAAATACTGCAACATTATAATTTTTATTTGTATATGTTATGAAGTAAGAAAAACATATTGGTTCATATTTTTGATATTTTTTTTTGTAAATGAATTTTCAGGATTTGTTTCACGTACCCAATTTATCTACTAAACATTCGAAATCAGCATAAATAGTAAAAGGTACTTTTAAAGAATGTTTCTATTTTTCAAATTGTAATGTTATTTACTTCAAAAGGAAGTTCTACTTTAACACCCGTATGATTTCTGCAATATTTTTCATGATCTCCACATGAAAAATATAATAAATATCTATCACAAAGAAATTTTGTCTAGTAGTTTTTAACATTTGTGGTCTAATAAGTCTAGAAAGATCTTTAATCTGACAATAGTGATCATTATTTAAATTTTTCATACATAAAAGATAATCATGTTTATCAGTTTTACTTTTTGTAATACTTAATCGATAAAATATATAATCAACTTCATTTTCTTCTGCTTTGTTGTCTTCGTATGCATAAACATTAATAAAAATATTAGTTATCTTTTCAAATATAGGAATTTTACCTAATTTCATCGGAAATTGAAAGTCTTTAATTATTTCACTAAATTCTTTTCACTTTTTATGTAATGATTAACTGTTTGTAGATCTATTTCTACTGAATCAATAGCTGATAAAACACTCAATAAAATACACATTTATCATCATTTTTACGTTTATAATTGCTTTATTGCATATAATTTTTTTCTGGTAAATCAACATAAGAATTACCTTTTCACAGTTTTTACTTATTTATTCTTTACTCCAAATTTTTTATTACATTTAACACCAATACGGATCCTTTTACTTCAAATTCAAACATTTCTCTCAATATTTTTGAAGTATTATTTTCATAAATTTCTTCTAAATCTTTTTTTTATAATTTCGTTTTTAGATTTAAACATTGCATCGTGAAATTCAATATCATATAATTCACGTATTTTATATTGATCACAAAAACGTATATTACCATTAAAATTATTTTTCTGAAATTGTTCATTTATTTGTTTTATTTATTACAATTTGTTTTGTATCGTTAAGAAATATTGATGGACCTATTTTTCTTCCATTTTAATTTTTTGTCTGTTGCTTCTATACGCTTTTAACCTCTCTCGTGATTTTTGTTTATAATTTATCGTATTCCTTTCCACAAATTTCACACTTTTTATAATTTTTTTGCGTTCAGGATTTGGTATAATTTTTGGTTTAATATTTTTAACTGATAGGAGTAGACCTTTGTAAAGTATATTTTTTTATGACTTCTTTATACTTTATTTTATTATCAATATGGCACTGTTCACATTTGACTTCAAAATTATCTTTATGTCTTTAGTTGCTAAATGTAATTCTTCACAAGAAGGTTTGTAACATTTTTCACAAACATTACATATAACTTGTGTTTCACGAGGTTTTTTTTATCCTCTTTTAAAAATACAATTTTTGAATTTATAAAAATTCCATACCTTTTGAGAAGAAACATTTCTATTTCTTCGTCTTAAGATATTTATGTGTTCGTTCTCCATTTTATATCTTTAATTCTAAGAAATAAAATTTCATTAGTTTTTTAAAATATAAAATTATTAAAATACATAATTTGTTATTAACAATAGCCTAGTTTTTTTTTTTTAATTTTCATGTAATGGTAATTCTAAGTGTTTTTTTAGTTGATTTCGCAATACATAATTCACAAGATGTTATTTCCAAATATTTAACATTAATGTTTTTACAAGAATAAAAAGAATAACTTATAACATATTTCATTCTTTAATTTTTTTGAAAATTCAGAATGAGGTTAAGAATTTCACGACCAGAACATTTTCTAAATGTAACTTCTGGTTCACCAACTGTAATAAGTTTTTTTATTATTTTTCATACCTGCTTTTGTTAGTTTTTTTACCACAAAATTCACAATGTATTATCTCCAACAATTTAGCATTTTCTATAATTTAACAGGCAACAACTAGATAGGCTATACCACACTTTTTTTTTTTTTTTTTGGGAATTCAGAATGGGATTTACAACTATGAAAAGAGAACATGTTCTAGAAATATTTTTTCTGCTGGTTTCATTTTATCAATCAAGCGTTTACTTGTATTTATAACGAGAACATATTAATTAATATTTTAAAACAATAATTTATAATTCAAAAATATTTTTTCTTTTATTTTCTGACATTATAATGAAATTTTTTTTCTTATTAAGTAGAGATAAAAAATGGAGATTATGATTTATCCTATGTTTTTAATAATTACCTTATCTTTGAACACATTTATAAAAAAGTTGAACTAAGAGATTAATATAATGTATATTTAACAAATGAAAAATTTAGAAAAACAATTGTTAATTATATTAACAGATAAAATTCAATCGGTTGAAAGGATGTAGATTTTTAAGAAATAAAACTATCTGAAGAATTTATTACAGAATTTCAAAATTAAGGTAACTGGAAATATATATCAGAATATCAAAAATTATCTGAAAATTGTATAAGGGAATTTCAAGATACAGATAAATGGGTAATTACTTCAACTAGTTAAAATTATCACAAGAATGTGTTAAAAAATAAAAAAAAACCGTTGGTTGGCATTTTATTTCCGAATATCAACAGTTATCATCTGAAAATATTATTAGTGAATTTCAAAATAATAATGATTGGGCAATTTTTAGAGAGTTTTTAGATTCATCAGAAGAAATTAGGATAACGTTCCATAGTAACGGGTTTTTCTAGTTATTTTATTGATGATTTTTGTTATTATAATGATTTTCATCATTTAATTACTATTTTGATTTATTTAATGATGATTATTCTGATTATGTCAATGATTTTGACTAACAATGCTCTTTAGAGTTTTAAAAATAAAAATAATAAAACATTTTTAATAGCAAAAATTTTTCAGATTTTTTTTTGTAAATGTATTTAAAAAATTTGCTTGGTAAGATTTATCAGGAATTTCTGTGGAATTTTTGGGAATTGTTTTAAGATAAAGTTTTTCAGGTGTTATTTTTAGGTATAATTTTTTAATCACGAAAAAGAGTCATTGCGCTAGAAGATACATTTCATATCTACTTTAGTGAGTTATTGAGGACATGGTTAAAACACAATTTACGACATTTCATCCCCAAAACATAACGATACCTCACCAGGTTTATAAGTAATAATGATATCAGAAAAATACACTTAACCACTTTCATCATTTAGTGGGTGCCTACGCCGCGCGCGCCTAGGAATTTACCTTTAAATATTCATACTTCAAATAGAACACTAATTTTTCTGCCAATTGCCAATAATGCCTGCATGTATAACACAGCAGTTTCCCGTCGCCTTGCCTTCCATGGTACTCGAACCTAAATCCTCCTACCAATGTTCCAAACAATCTACGCTGAAAAAAGCTCGTCAAAATTAAATTAAATGTGTACGTACAGGTCCGTTCCCTATTAGGTATACGTATCGTTTTGCCGGCAAAAAGTAACAACTTTTGAATTATTTCTCGGCAGTCATTCTTGTTTTTCAAGATTTCTGGAATATTTTACATCTTATCACGCCATAAATAGTAGAAATTTGAAAAATCTTGAAATATGTGTTTAGTTATTTACATAAACTTCAATCCTATTCGAAACTCAACTCAATATCTTAACATGTTTAAAATAAATGAAGGCATAATTAAAACCACGTTCCATTTTTAATGCCATTATAGGTTGAATTACACAAACTCCTTAAAGTACTTATAAGGTTTATGCGTAAAGCTCATTCTGAAGTAAGAATCATCTCAATATCTCATAGGGTTTAAGTGTTATCGACGGTTGATTAAAGTCACGTTACAATTTCACCCCCTTTATTTTAGAATTTCGAAAATTCTAAAAATTAGGTCATATCCATTTTTGTATACCTCACTCTGAAGCAAAAATGATCTCCATATCTCGTCAGATTTATGCGCTATCGTGGTTGTATTGAAAACAAATCTCTTCTTTTCTCCTCCCTTTAATTTTCGAATTTTAAAAGAACCCGTTCTTAGCGGGTGCCTACACGTAAGGGTAAACCACCTTCATAATGTCATGTCTCTAGGTTTAGCGGTTTGGTCTGTACGTTGATAAGTGAGTGAGTGAGTGAGTGAGTGAGTGAGTGAGTGAGGAAGTGAATGAGTGAGTGAGTGAGTGAGCGAGTGGAGTATGTTATTTTTCATATAGAGATAACCTTTCAAATGGAAAATTAATCACGCAAAATATACAACCTGAGTTTCGAAGCTGAAGTAGATTGTTCTGCAGTCCACACCACTTAAAATCTTGCAGAGTTCTTCCATATGGCTGAATTGGTTGACGAAGGTCTGAAATTCTGTGGAGCGGTTCACTTTGCCACTTTCTGCTTTGAATGCTGGGCAGGGTGAGTACATCAACGGAAGCAACTGTAACAGGGGTATTAATGTATGATTAGGCTCACTTACGGTGTCTGCACACGGGGTAAGATTGTTATGCCTAACGTAAGAATAACACATCCTAACAAAAACGATGAGCACTTGGGATCTCCACTACTAGTATGTATGTGTAAATTATTTTTCTTTATATTCCTTCATTGAAGGGTAGGCAGAATTAAAATACTTACAATGGGTTACAAAAATTAGTTTATCTTACATTCAACATACAGTGGAAATAATGTCTAGGGCAAGCAGGAAGGTCTATCCGAAACACCTCCATGTATTTCTAGTGTTTGATGTGAATTTATTTCTTTATACGTGCCTAAGTTCCGTTCCGAAGTGCGAAGTTAGTTTACTGTTACATTGATGAATTATAATGCTTGATAACACTTCCAGTTTTTTTTATTCTGACTGGCAGGGCAGTTCTGAGCCTTATAACTTATTTTCGTATGTTGAACGCCTTGTCGAAGAAATATAAAAATTGAGGGTGGGAGAATGTAATACTTTTCATTATTCAATAGTATTTAACAATAAAACATAAAATTAAATATTTTCCTTACTTGCATCAATAACTTTCGAAAAATTAAATACTGTGCAAATTACATTGCGCTACTCCTAGAGATAAACCCTAAAATGATGATGAGTGTAACATTGTAATTGTTGAGAGTAAGATAAAGAGCACCGAAACTTATATAACAGAGTAGGACTTAACATGAGCTTGCTAAACAAATTACCGCAAAAATGTCCCATCTTACCAATAAAATGGGGCATATTTCCTCCAGCTTCTTTGCGTTTACCCAAAAATTATTTTTTTTTTTTTAGTATTGAGGGAATGTTGATGTAAGTTATACTATACGGACCTTGCAGAACTGGATGCGGATCGGCCACAATCAACCAAGTTTTAGGCAATATTAAGTTCAGATAATCCCTTACGCGCAAGGCATAGTGACAAGCTGCACCACACTTCTGAAGTGTCAGGTTTCTGCACTTATTCAATTTCAAACAGGTCCATACTTAAAACGTGTAAATTGGTCTCGCCTATCAAGGAATATGGTAGCTGGTACGGCCCGATTAACGGTTTGTTTAGTACGCTTTGTTATATACCAACACATAATTGCCCTTCGAATGTAGATTGTCTTGAGATGTGTAATTTTTAAGCACATAGTCTGCAAAGGATAACTGTTTTTTGCTTAAAATGACATTCGTATCCCCAATTATTTTATTTGAATAGTTTAATTTTTCTGAAGGTTTTGTTTAAAATTTCGTGACGAAGCTTAACTCCTTTGCTGTAATTCTTAGGTCACATTTAAATTTATGTTATGGTACGAATGATAATCCACAATCTGGAGTTTGAGATGTTCATCTGAGTTTTTAAACTCAACCACGATTACTCGAGTTTCAGTTTCCTCTACAATCACTTCGCCCAGCCGGATCAGTTCTTATGGGTGCACAGCCCGGTCGAGTTTCTGGTATGTAACTTCCAGTGTGTACATGATAAACGCTTAAGGATCATTCGATATGGTCAGAGAACTGTTAATGTTGAGGATGACCTTAACTGGGTGGCAGTTCCTAATAACTGGCCATAATCACGCACATTGTGCCATTTATTTTAATTTGGTACATTGGAGAATATAGTCTTGGAGTTTTAGGAAATAACCGCAACCAATTTGTGGGCAACCATATAGTGATGATGCAAACAAGGCCTCTAGAGGCCTTGTTTGCATCATCACTATATGGTTGCCACAGTTTTCAGTTCGTATAATAGCTTGACTCCTATAAGCCACAAAGTACTGTATAATGCCCATTTTTCTCGCTTTCTGGATGCAAAGAAAATCATTTTTTAAGTCCTTATGGTGTCTTATAAGAAATCAAGATATTAAATAGTTTATCAGTGAATTTGTAAACGAGCCTGCAATAGATGTATATTTATTTTTATGCTGAACCAATTCTATCGAGAATTGTAAAGAGTGTTACTGTCAACATGAGTTTCGAAAATAATACAATGAACCGAATAACCACTAATTGGACATTGATTGTGCTGCTAATGCCAGCGAGAATGTGGAAAAGACTTGAGACATCCATATATCAAACAGTGTTAACATGAAGCATATAATTCTCTCGACGTAGATCTTAAAAACTTTGTCAGCAGTCATGTGCTTTACCGATGGTTGTAAACTTAAAGTATTAAGACGATGGCTCAGGGATTGCGGAAAAAAAAAAAAAAAAAAAAAAAAAAAAAAAAAAAAAAAAAAAAAAAAAAAAAAAAAAAAAAACAAGGAAAAATAATGCAAAATATAGTGGGCTCTGGAATGCTACAGCGGCAACTAAAAAAGAAAGAAGCAGTGGGAAAAAAATGCTACCGTTAATCCCAAAATAAACATATTAAGTTTTAAAGCAACCCTCGATCGTCAAACACCACACTATGTCTTCTGTAAAAAGTATGAGTTGGATTATCAAGCAAATACATAGCGCCAGAATTGCTGGCTGTGGTAGAATATATTACAATGGGCAATAGAGTCTCAAAACTAGGTACTTCACGCTCGGCTCAATACCGCAGCCAGTGTAGAAGATGCGCAGGCAACAGATAACCATTATCACAGATCATTCTTTAATAAGCTAAGTCTGAAGCCCGTGCAATGAGTGCAAAGTTGCTCGAAGCACTTTCGAACAGCCAACTTACGATCCGCTGATATTTGCGCAGTTGCTAGCTTTGGTTAAGTTAAACAACTCTCCCGAGAAGCTGTCTCAGTTGAGAAAGTTGTACAAAAATTACCTCGATATACTGGGATCTGATTAGCTTGGTACGAAAGTTCATTCTACCTTCTTCAAGAAATACTTGCTAAAGAAAGTAGGATGGATCTGACTGGTCCGTATTCCAGGATGGAAAATAAGTTAATATATCTCTCATTACTAAAATTGGCGCTGCTTTAGCTGAAACACTTCGTCTGCAGGTGTCTGAAGATGAGGCTGAAAAAATCCAATGCAAACTATCTTAGTGGATTATTGCCAAGCCTATTTTCTTCCTCATTGATGTACTTTTACAAGGGCCAAGTATAATAGGTGTCACAGACCATCAGACTAATAAGAAGTAACCTACACAATTTGCCAAATAATATGTAGCAATGTTACAAAGCAGTCCCGTAAAGCCTTCACATTGTTTAATCGAAAAGAAAGAGAAACGCCATTACCTTTGTACATAAGTTTGAAACTTCATGCTAACGACTGACATAAAGTTATAGTCTGTCTCATGCAAGTATTCTGTATTTTGACACTTCACTTCTGTGAAGTGTGTCTGTATATAGGCTTTCGGAGACCATGCTTTTCCAGGAAGCCATGTAGATTTAAAGCTCTAAACATTGGAATTGTCAGACCTATTTCTCAGAAGAGAAATGTCAAAAAAAGGAAGAGTTGCATATGACAGACTATACTATAGCAACATTATATTCCCTGCGCATTTCAGTTTCTTATGTGTCCTGGAAGTTAGAAAGAAGTTTGCCGAACCTGTTACAAAGCGATGGGTTGAGGATAAATTTGTGGTGCCTACCAACATACAGATAAAAGTATTTGTATGAAGTGCAATGAACAATATTGATAAGTCAGATCGTATTGAACTTCATGGCATTGCCTTCTATTGATCAGGTAGCTCACCCATGAAAACATGAGGAGGAACCTCCACCTATGAGCCTATGTTTACCTGAATCTAGCTAAGTCCGGCTTCCTGAAGACTATGCGATTACACCTTATATTAATGAATGTGTGAGTAGGATTATCATTCCGGTGACTGGCAATGTACTGATCACACTAGGTAATGTCAGAAACCAGCAAACATTGATGGATGAATACGCATGGTTGAAGCATGAGTTTATGGTGTTAATGTATATATGTGGGTCATTACAACAAACTCTAGTGACTTACTCTGGTTTCTTCTCTCATCAGCAAAATGTACAAGCTGTAAGACTAAGGGCTGTTGTTTGAAACTTTCCTATACCCAATGAAAAGTCTTCATCCATGGCAATTTAAAAATAGTCAATGTGTATTGCTACGAAAGTCACAGAGTTTGTAAATCCTGACCAGGTATCAGTGATAGTGGCAGACTACACCCTCTAGGATTTGCAGAAAATTTGCCAGTGGGTATTTCCAGTTGACTTTGGAGAATCTAAAATAGAGTGTGTAACGCACTTCTTCATGCAGAAATAGCTTCCCAAGAACGTGCGGTAAAACTGTTAGCTGGATAGTGGGACAAGATATTTACTAAAGCAAAAGTATTTACGTCTGGCAACCCAAATTCTCTCTTAGGCGACAAACGTGTTTTGTAAACTCGATATGCTTACTACCTTACTGCTGCGGGATTAAACATTCTTGAAGTTTATGCAAGCAAAGAGGGCTGTCGAAAAACATCTGAACCTCATGTGTTTATGGAGGTGAGGGAAAGTCACTCACTGCTCGAGCACCAACAAACATTTAAAGGAACTTTGTTAGTGACATTATTTTGCTGAATTGTTTCCTTAGAGTCCAGCGAGTGGGTGACTGGTCTTTGACTCTTGAGTTCCTTAGTTTATGGCCGTCGACTGCACAAACTATACATGCTGTATGCCAGTTTCTTTAATGAAATGGCACATCTAAAATACACTAATCCATGTTCGTTTGAGACTTTCATGAGGGGGTAGGAATCGTTCAATGTAGTGAGAGATCGTTTACTCTCACGGCGCTGGATCAGAGCCACGAACACAGTATACAATTTCTAATGGAGGATAATGGAGCCCAGGGTTGTCATGGTCAGAAATAATAGAAGTGTATTATTGAACTTTCAAAACCAGAGGTGTTGAAGATAACAGACGATTCTGAAAATGGTTCGCAGTACTCTTTGGAGGCGATACTTGTGAAGTATTCCGAATCTTCAACTGAAGAACAAAAAAATCATATTTGCAGCACCTAACAGCCCCTATTCAAGTTGAACAAGAAGGAATTATTGTCAGTCCATTCAAAGAGATGGGTACTAATCTCAGGATGTTGGATACTGGTGAATTTTGAAGTTGTGGGTCCTGAAATCACCAGTTGCTTGAGGGATGTCAAGACATTTGAGGAAAATATGCTTTCAGACATTCGCAAAGACAGAAATAAAAAATGCTATAAAATCAGACGCCATTACAAGGATTATACTTTTAGCATTTTAACCACCTATTTATCTTAAACAGTTGTCAACTAAGTTGGTAACTGCCAATGCAAACACAGCACTCATCTAAGTTATTTCTGTGCCTGTAAATACGACCATGTGCTGACATACATGATTCTTAAAACATGAGAACAAACATGAGCCTCCGTAATTTTCTCATCAGGAAAAACTGCTGTCAGGAATTAAATTAACTTTTCTCGTTGCTTCCCTGGTAATCCTGAACCTGGACGCTTTCAAGAAGAAGTGGAGACCTCAGAATTTGTACTGGATATCGCTATAGTCATCCATATTAACAAGCCACAGCATGCCCCATCTTAGGAGAATACATGAAAATATACCTGCTGTCATTAATATAAATCCTGATTACGTATAGCAGCATGAGAGTAGACGCATCTGGAACATATATGACGATGCCAGTCTCAAAGAACTTACAAGGGTCAAGCGAGGCAACACTGCAGAACAATGTACTAGAGTGCCGCCAAAAACTCCAATACCTAAGAGATCTGAATGACTAAAATTCTTTAACGAACTCTCACAACAAAGATGAGCTGTTTCAACTTCTTAGCATGCCATTTGCACAGTTACCAGGGATTGTAACTATAATCTGTTTCTCACGAAGGGTGGTCTGGTGCTTAGTAACAAACCAACTGACGTATCACTCTTGTCTCCATGTCAACATGGAGCTGACTCTATAATGATGATCCACTTACAACATGTTACTGAGCAGGGGCACAGCAAGAGACACCTCAGGACAGTGAACACAGACGTGGTGGTTCAGACCATTTATCATTTCAACAAGTTGAATATGTCAGGCTTTGGCTCCGAAAAACTGTCAGATAGTTCCCAATTCATCTCATCTGTCAACGGTTGGGATTTCAATGATGCGAAGCCTTACTGAACTTCCATACTTTAAGGGATGTGATGTAACACCTATGATGTATGAAACAGGTAAGAAGACAGCGAGGCGTACATTGGTTGCTTATCCCGAAGTAATTAATACCTCCATTAATGTGACAAATATTCCGGCCAAATTCACTCTTTAATCACAGCACGTTCACCGACTAGAATGCCTTAGAGTTTTTCTGTACAGCAAAAGTTGTGGTGCACTAACGGTCAGCGACGCAAGGAAATTGGTGTTTACCTAAGGCTTTAAGTCTCTGAAATAAATACGGCCATCACAGCATGCTTTTAAGAATACCAAACGAGTGCTACTCACAACTGCATTTTTTTGGGAAGGTGTTGCTGTCCACAGTACAAGAAAGCCCTGATTCTAGAGATTGGGGTTGGGAATGAAATACCATAACCAAAACTGGAAGTATATGCCTGATGAAAGCTATATCTATTCTTTGCTTCTTCATCGTGGCTACTTGGTCTCATGCAAAGGCAACTACAAGTGCTGTCAAGCCTGGATTCGCTGCAGTTCAGTATACAGCTGTCAGGACGGCTGCACGAACAATTCTATTGACAGTTGATGTAATCTACATCAGGTTTCAAAACTGTCAATTATGCTCTTGAATAATGCATTGCAATATAAAAATTATTTGCAAAGAACAAGTAATGCTATCTTAAATCAACTCTGCATTCTAAGTAATAATAAAATTTCAATTTCAAAAGTTACAGTAAATGCTGGATATTTTTATTTTTACTTAATTTTACCTAAATATATTGGCTTAAGACATAAAATGGACTTAAAAACGGATTCTTTGCTTAAAAAACGTGTGAAACAGGTGGAGCACTGGTAAAACACTCGCATTCGAAAGGACTCAGTTTCGATCCCCGGCTCCAACCATCCTGATTTCGGTTTTCCAGGGTTTTCCACAATAACTCCAGATGAATGCTAGAAAGATTCCTTAAACAGGCCCTGGCAAACACCCACCCCCTTTCCCACGTGTTCCTCTTCCAAGACCGAGTACTGTTCGAGGTCGTATAAAACGACAACATATTGTGGCTAATAGGATCCAAGCTATCACAAGAATTGAAATCTTTGACGACGATATTGTAACTATGCAAAAATGCAAACCATGCTGCCTGACGTCACTCAAAAATGGTTGCGGTAATTTCCTAAAACTTTATATCCTATATTCATCACTATACCAAATTTCAAGGACTTTGCACGAAGTGCACCATTTCTCGTGAATTGCCTTCCTACTGCCACTGCATTCTATTCATTTCCAGTGAATTCTTGCAGTAAGTAAGATGATCCCTCTGTACAGAGCTAAAAGGAGTGTATTTCTGCACGGTAAATACCTAACGAAGTTGGGTATGGTGGGCATGTCGTAAATAGTGGTCCCAGAAGCGCAGCTCCAGGGCAGAGACAAATGTAGAATACTCCAGGCGATGTCGTTCAGGTAAAGATTGGAGTATACTGAGTGCAGGGCCCCTCAACACTGCTGCCAGGTAGTAGGCACGCTGCTCTTCTGTCCAACCATTCAGGGTTGCAACAATCTCATATTGGTGCTGATATTCACACCATGAGGTTTGACCATCATAAGGGGCAGGCTTGAGTGTAATACCCTTTCCAGCCCCAGGCATGGCAACCTCAGCTGTATTCATGTGCTGTGGTAGTCCTACCTCCCATCGTTACCCTGATGTCTCGACTCTGGCTTCGTCGAGCCACTGTCCCGACACTCCGATGGCTGACCACCTACCTGTCGCTGTAGAAATTTCTCCCATTCGATCCTTAAGACACTCACCTCTTTCTGCAGGTCGTCTTTCACACTTCCGATTTTCTTTTCGACATTTTCATTAATACTGTCAATTGTATGGTCCACCAATTTACTGACATTGTCAATTTTTAGGTCCACCATTTGAGAAACACTTTCAATTTTCTTGTCCATGTACACTATTTTCGTATGCACTAGCTCACTTACTCCCTCTATCTTCTTGTCTACATTCTCATTAACACTGTCTATTTTCCTATCGCCATTCTCATTAACGCTGTCTATTTTCTAGTCTACATTCTCATTAACACTGTCTATTTTCTTATCTACTTTCTCATTAACACCCTCAATTTTTGTATTTACACCACTTATTTGGTTAGCTATTCGGCTACTCAGTCCCTCTATTAGTGCTCGCAAACCCTCTAACTCACTAGCCATTTTTCTTGTAAACATAAACTTATAACCTAAAATTTCCTACCTAATAAAAATTAACAAGTTTGATAAAATATCTAACCATCTAAACTTAATTTTAACATAATTTTAAAAAATTTTATTAAATTTCAAATAATTGCCTCTATCCCACTTCTGACACCACCAGTGTTACAAGTTGCGGGCTAGGTACGTTTGGGGATGGAAGTCTTTGATAAAATAAAGAAAATAAAGCTAACCTAGTTTATTTACAACTATATATACAAAAAATTCTATGTCTATAAAGATTTACCACAATAAATGTTAAACAGAACAAATAACTACTACTTATATAAAGGGAAAAAAATACATCTACATAAGTTCTCTGTATATGAAAAGGTTATAAGTCACTCACAATGGTGGACCCAAAGAAATAATACCGAAGAATCTTTCTGGCCTAGAATAACTTACTTCCTACTACTTGCTGCGATCCCACTCGCTGGACAACCTTGAAAAGTCGTCGCAATCCAATACTTGTCACTATAACTTGAGATCACACTAGGCACCTGCCAGCAAAATTCTCTCTCTCCTGCTGCAGCTCCCCCTTATATACCACACCCTCCTTCTTCTCGAATTATCTCGGCGGGTCTCTGTTCTCCAACCTCCTGGAAAGATGTCGCTTCAAAGTCAAGCACCACCCCGAGAGATAAAGAGGGAACAGGATCATTCCAGACCACGATATTTTCCCTCGGTTACCCGATACTGGGTGCAGGTGGTTATCATGGAGTAATACAATCCATGCAGCACCCAAGGAGGTCTTTTAGGACTGCCGCCACTGTATTGAATTTCGCCGCCCTGCCCGACAGCCACGGCGCCGAGAAGTGGGTGGAAAGGGGGTGTCCTAGCTCCGCCACCACAGTATCGTACTACACCGCCCTGCCTGACAGCCACGGCGCCGAGAAGTAGGAGGGAAGAGGGTGTCCTAGCTACTCCACCACAGTATCGTACTACACCGCCCTGCCCGACATACACGGCGCCAAGGAGTGGGTGGGAAGAGGGTGTCCTAGCTCCGCCACCACAGTATCGTACTACACCGCCCTGCCCGACAGCCACGGCGCCGAGGAGTGGGAGGGAAGTGGGTGTCCTAGCTCCGCCACCTCAATATCGTACTACACC
>PNEQ01035604.1:0-10441 GCA_003012365.1 Medauroidea extradentata | reverse complement strand
CAACATCCTCCTTCTCACTCACAGCGAGGGAATCAAGGGTAGCCATAACAAAGTAATATTTATCCTCGAAGTCTGCCAAACGTGCAGCGTGACCAACATTGGCTGCCTCATCAGTCGAGCCAGTGTCAGCCAGCTCTACAGTGACATAATCTGCGTCAAAATTCTCGCGAACCTTAGACAGGTCGCGGGTAGTGGCTAGAAACAAACTACGTTTTGACTTGTCATTCCCGACAATTTAAGCAAGATCGTAAGCCCGTTTCAGCCGACTCTCGGCAAGGCGAAGACGCAGAAGCGCCGCTTGCTTATCGGCCATATCCAAACGTGAACAAGAAAACCACCACGAACAACAAAAGGACTCGCAAAAACTGGTGCTAACAATACGAAAATATGCGTTCCATCTCAAACAAACGAGAATACCAAACACAGCAACAAATCTTCTGTACTTAGGCCTACAAGCAAACTCCACTAACCTTCAAATGACCGTTCGAGGAAGTAGAAAGAGATATATAAAATACTCAATGTTGAACACATACAACCAAAACACGCGTAAATGTGCATCAAACAATGAATGGCACGGCTGCGACACAATCCTGGATGCGAAACAAGGACAATAACACCACGTGCAGACGTCGACCAAACAAAGCAATCACCCAAACACGTGCATGCAAAACTGCCGCTGCACGCAGAAAACGAAAGAACACAGTTTGTAACTCCACCACAGTCAGTCTTCAGTAGTAATAATCACCGAGACGAATCTTGGCTGAAATACACCGTAAAACTTCGGAATACACGATCCCGCGCGAACAAAGAAACTTGCCACAACGAAACGACGCGACACTACAATTCAATGAAAAACGGCACACTCAGCCGGCTACGGAGGACCAAAATGTTTTGTGAATTTTAATACACACGAAAAAAGAACAAAAAACGACAAACTATAAAGGATTGCACATCAAGGCTACGATACAACACGCCGAACACGACACACGCCTTACCAAAGCGGCGCCATCTTTTCAACTGCCGGTCGATGATCCTGCAAGGCAGGTTAGCCAACTTGCCAAACACAAAAATCCCACACTGATGTGCAGGTACACAAGAAAGTTTCCTTTGTCCATGAATTACATCCAATATACACTATTTACACGTCCAAACAACACGCAATGGCTTTTCCCAAGGGACAAACCATAAGTGTTAAGTACACTCTTCGCATAACAGCTCATCACAATTATGGTTCTATATGCATTCCAATATTTTACATAAGTTACATTACAATGTTTCATTATTACAATGATTACTTGAGTTACATAAACTATACTACACCAATGAATACACATGGGCACTTGGGCAAATCACTCTTACTAGCATGCTCTACAATATTACAAACTTGCTGTTTTCATAACCTCTAAAACACCACCACACTTACAATTTATCCAAATACAGTATATTTTTAACATAATTATTTTCTTTTACTCCACTACTGAGCATGAAACATTTATTTAGCACCATAGTACATATATAATATAATACATAATGTAAACAATAAAAAAAATCAATTGAAAAATATACCGTATTTACGGGAATATAACACCCGCCTGTGTATAACACCCTCCCCAATTTTGACTTTCATAAATTAAAAATATACAAGATTCGTGTATAACAGCCCCGGCAAAAAAGAACTACTTTCTAGCCATTAACGTGGACAATTGAACATTGAAGAAAATAATAAAGTCATCCAAGTTATTATTTTGAAGTAATATTTTTCCAAAACATTTTCAGAAAGAAAGACGTGTTTTAGGGTACAAGTGGTGTGTCTTCGCTACATACTCTTCAGCATTTGCGGCCGTTGCATACGAGCGTATTCCAGAGTGGAATATCTGAAAACTGTTAAAGAACTGTTTAACGAAAGTTTACCGTCAGTACACAATGGAAATGCGTGGCCAGAAGGAGTTCTGATTTTATCAACACAAATGTAATTATGTAGGCAGTATATAACTCTTTGTATTCCAATTTTTCTGTTCACTTCTGTTTTGTGAGTGCTAACTATCCAATTCCAATGTAGGATCTGAATAAATAAATATTGCCTAAATAAACAACGACTGAAGGAGAACATGGCAGCCGCCATATTTGTTTACGACGTGAGTACCGGTTATGTTTCAGGTTATGTACTGAACTTTGTTATTTAAAAAATATTTGTTAAAGGGATCGTTCAACGCATTATTCATAACAGTGTTCATTATCTAAAGTTATTGTAGTAGGCTATAACAACAACGTCTTTTAGATACAAAAATTTTTTATTCAAATTGTCTCGTGTATAACAGCCTCCTCATTTATTGACACTGGTTTTTAGTAAAAAATGGGGGTGTTATACACGTGTAAATACAGTACCTTTTAAGTTTATGCATCGGCTTGTGGCAGCACACTGTTGTTGCACCCTTAATTGAAACGTAACATTTTTTTTCAATCTGCAAACCATTACTTTTCTTAATACTAATAAATCACATCCTGTACACTTGGTTGGCTTTGTAAAGTTTAGTTGATTACAGGAAGTCTGAACCATCAACTTATCACTCCCCAAAAATATGGTACATTCCTTTGGAACAACGACGAGAATGACCTGAACACTGGGTACACCCCATTGGACCAACGACGAAGGTGCCCAAAAATCAACAATTACATTATCACACAATAAAACAACTTCTTCACATAACCCTTCTCTGCATAATACCCTTCCTTTTACTGCACTTCCCTTTTACATCAAGTTAACAGCCATCAACGGCCACGAGATGGTAAACAACACAAAAAATACAAACAGACCAAGCTTTTACAACAAACATTTTTCTTTTGCCAAACCAAAACACATCAAATAAACCCTTGGGTGTCCTAGCCTGTTGCTACAAGCCGAGCAATATAAACTGAAAAGTTGCCGCATATTCACTAATGTGCTATGTCACACATTGTAATTTATTTTTTTATGACTATATGATAAGAAGTCTATAATTCGATCCATGTTCTCAATATTCTACAAATTTATAAATAAACAAGTTACAACACTATCATGCTAGGTCATGATCAATTTAAATGGATTTGAATTCAGTTAAAACCTTAATATTAATTCAACTTATAACAAACAAATATCATCCTTAATGTAATTTAATACAGAACTCCAAACAGCAATTCACAAGAAACAAGAGTAGCAAAGTACTTAGTAAATTAGCTTGTGTATCAAATACAAGTGTGGTATTTTCTTGGTGGTGTCTTCAAGGTTCACAACAATATAGTGATCGCAAAGTTTTACAATACAATACCATTCCATCTCTGTTGTCACCTCAACTGTACAATGGTTACATCTCACAAAAAAATAGAAAATTTAAACTGTAATTTTACTAAGTCCAGGCATACTTTATGGCACCACAACAACACTAAAAAAAAATTATACCATTTCAAGAGCAATCAAAGCCAGATTAGCATACACTTTTACAAAGGTAATTTACCTCCAAGGTACACAAGGTACACATTTGATAACAAATTTAACTGACACCATTAATACTTCAACTACTTACTATGATCAACCCTGAGAAGAACACTAATAATACCAAATGACTTTACCACTAATACCGTTGTTTTACTTGTTCAAATTAACCATATTCACCATCACAAATTTTCAAAAAAAAAAGTTAAAGATACAATTGATTTATAGCAGCACCCAAATTTTCACTTCACATTATCAACTTAATTACACTTGTCAGCATTAATTTTTTTTTTTTTTTTAACAAACTTCCAAAACCAAGCACATAATTACCTATTACTCATTAAATTTCAATTTTACTGGGAGGCTGCACCATAACCTCTTACCACTCAAACACCATTACTACTTCACAAATTCATACAGCAACATATACTCTATAATTACTTAAGGTGTACCTATTTGCACCACGACGAGGCACCCTTTCCACCAATTATAAAACAAATATCTGCCTATTTGCACCACGACGAGGCCACAACCACAATAAAACAAATATATCTGCCTATTTGCACCACGACGAGGCCAAATTCAACACTATCAACTTCCTCAACACAGGGCCAACCTTATTTGCTCCACGACGAAGGCTCCCAAATCACCATAACATAACGTCACAACGTCGACGCTTCTTACTCAACACAATGATCCATACCTCCATTCACACACCTTCTCCCACTACAACCACTTCCTCCTTCCATTACTCCTTTGCAGCACTCCCCTTTACATTTTACCAATTTAATCAAAACCACAATTATATTAGCCAGTTTCTAACCTCAAAATCAAAGCGTTAACTCCCTTGACCTCTTCCCGTTACCATAATTATCTATACTGCCTTATATTCACCACATTTTAACTCTGAAACTTAACCCACAACATACAAGTACAGGTAAGTTACTCATTTTCACACTTAATTTCTCAAATAATTATTATTTTCTCCACTGCTTTATTAACTAAAATAAATTAAACTCTGCTTATACACATTACACCAACTTCAATATTTGTTTACATTAACATAAATTATTTCTCAAACCTCTGCATGAATCCATAATAAACCTCAGGGTTGACCAAGGTCATGAGATTTCTAATTATGTACCTATACATTACTAAAATTTTATTTAAAAATTTTAACATTTCAGTTACTTCGACCTTGCCCACAAGGTGAAAAACTAGATAAACAACCTTACTCACACTTCACAAAAATAAAATATTCTTACTGTACTGAAGGTACTTCATTACATCATGTTGTCAACAACCTAGTGGTGCCATACCCACATAATAATTTTAATTACATTGTAAATGTTTCAGTGATACCTTCACTAATATCTTTAGAAATACACACAAGTCCTTTTTACCCTGTTGAATAGGTCCCTCACTCGACACACACCTCTTGCTCCTCTGAGCACAACACAGGGTACACACTTTCAACCCTACCCTTGATCTTCACCTTTCCTCGTGTCCACTCCTGCACCCCCCATCTCTCGACTCTTCTCTGCACCCCAATACATCTCTGCACCTCTCGTTTCACTGCACAGGCTTTACACCCCAGTTCCTCCTGGCCTGTAACCACATTACTCAGGTGCCATTCCTGCACCCCCCACTGTTCTACCTCTCTTACCTCAATAATGCCATCACACCTTTTCTCTGTCCCCCAGAATGCTCTGTCCATTTCCCATTTCTGTAGTCTCACCCCCCAGTTACTAATAAATTTGCCTTTTCTTGGTCTACTCTCATTCTTTATACAGTCACTATCTTGAATCACCTTAACTACACACTCGTGTGACACAGCATTGATTTCTCTACTAGGCCTAACCTCACCTTTACCTTCCTGCAACTGTGTCACTGTCTGTTCCTTTAGGCCTACATCTACAACCTGTTCTAGTCTATTAAACACTTCTGCATGACTCTTAATTTCCTTTTTTAGCTCTTCCTTTGCCTCCTTAACTTCTCCCGTAATTTCTCTGACCAGTTCTTTTGTTACTCCTATTATTGCCCTAGTCTGTGCCTCTAACATTTCTTTTACTAAGTCTAATAATTTTTTTCCTGTAGATGCCATACTTCTAAATTTTAATTCTCACAATGTCATAAAATATATAATGTTGTTAATTTAACGTGTACTCAATTACAATACTGTTTACATTACTAATTTTAGTTTTACATCTACTCTGTGATTTAAGACACTGAAAAAGGGGAAAAAAACTGCTGATCCGATGCACAATTTGGACCGGCTCACTTTGGCTATGGCTACCTACCCGCACTGGTAAACACTAACCTGTTGTTTCTTTCTGTTTCCTTCTTCTACTATTTTACCTTGCAGCTCTTCTACTCAGCGTTATTGTTGCTCCTTGTTGATGTGACGTTTTTCCTGTACCGCCGGCGGCGACTGATACTGCCGCTGCCCTCGAGCTACCGCTGTCCTGGCACTGGAAGGGCTGGTTGTTGTTGTGGGTCCTAGGGCCCCCCCGAGGTACTTCGGTTCCCTCAGGTCCCTGTTCCTCGGCGCCAGAATGTAATGGGGCTCCGTCTACGTCTGTTGTTATTTATATGTAGAATGTTACGAGTTCCTGTTTGCGGCGGTAAAATGTGACGGGGCTCCTTTTACGTCGCCGATGTAGTTGTTGATTCCGGGGATGTAACTCTCCTCCGTTGCTATTGCAAGTAGTTAGGCAGAAAGATGGCAAAACACTGCGAGCTGATGTAGAGGCTGTGCCTATTATATTGATGCCCGGATAGCAGTGAGGTTAGTCCGAAACAGATAAAAAAAATAAGAAGAAGAAAATTTATATCAGCATTTTTTTAATTTAACCTTTCTTTTGATGCACTTGAACGGACAATGGCAATTCATAAAGCGAGTGCTCGCCCAGAGTTAGTTGAGGTGACATTTCTATCTACGTATTAGGCATTACCGCCTGCCCTCTGTGTGAGTAGTAGTACTTGTCTCGGCACTTTGTCTACCTTAATCACCGGCTATATGGTTATGAATATCTACTGGTTGTTTACTACTATAGGCCATTCGGAATAAAGTGAGCACTAAAGATTTAACCTTTGAAAAAAATCACTAGCCGTTACTACATATAAGTAACCATTAACAACAGTTACATTATTGTTTCTATGGTTGGTAGCGAATAACTGCATGTAGTTCCGTGTATTTTATTATTTGAATACAGCATTAGTGAAACAACATCAATTGCAAACGACCTCTCTGTATTTAATATACTTTAAAATATTTATTTAAGTTCTTACTGACATACCTACTGACTGTACAATTCTATTTAATTAGCGGCAGCACAAAGCGACGCTACCGAGTCGATTATCGTTGGCTCACGCCGCTAACGCTTCGCGCCACAGATGTAGTATAAAATTTCACCGACAGATGGCACCAGAGTTAGGTTTTCGCCGCTTGGAAGCGAATTGCGTCATTCAGTTTGTTTGTCCGTTATGTAATGAATATCGGTTTCTGAAAAACACATATAAAAGTATTAGAAGTGACTGTTCATGAATATCATTGCTAAATTACGTGAAGTCATTATTAATGTAAGTTATTATGTTTTATGATCGCCAGCCTGAGTATCTGGAAATAGAAACAGTATTTTTTTCCCCTGTTTCACACATTAAGAAAATACGTTATTTATTGTTTCTCTTTACGTGCGTCGTCATCCATTGCAGTATGCTGAACGGAACTTGAATTCTTGAGTTGCATGTGTCGTGTATGTTTTTAGTGGCGGTTTTAATTTAAAAGTTCGAATATACTGTGCATGCATTTACGAGATTCGTAATGGTAATAGCGCTGTTATAGTAGACACAGAGAAACCAGTATTATAAGACGTTTACTCGCAGGTATTTATAACTAAGATTACTACTGAGTATAGCATATATTCAACACCCGTGCATTTAATGAGTACATATTGTAGCTAAAATTTATCGGAGTACTGTAACGTAAATGTAAACATTGTACAAGCCTATGTAAATAATAGCACGTGGTAATGTTAATGTTTACATGCTGCGGAAAGATATAAACTGGCAGAAAATAGAAATTAATCAGGGCTTTTTTGAGTGCTCACTTTATTCCGAATCACCTATAAATTAAAAGGCAGCATGCCAACAAAGAAAGAAAATAAAGCTAAGTTCGACTAACGAATCCGCACTCTAGGCTTCACAGCCCCTCTGCCCCGTCTAACACGTCCTTCTCCTGCCGCCATGACGCCTCAACTAATCACTCAGCCGGCCATCTCCCGGCGACCGTCCCCTAGCTCCGATGGATCACAACAACTGACCGATTACAAACTCAGACAAAACTTAGCCGGCCATCTCCCGGCGACCGATCACGAGCTCCGATGAAACACAACTGACTTTCCTGGGCGAACACCCGGACTTACTCGGCAGAGCGGCGGAGGGATACATCAGGATCCAACGTGCCTTAAAAGCTGGTTAATTGACGTTTATAACCTAAAAATTGTACGCAACATAGATACTGATAAATTCACAAAGTATTTTATTCCATAATACCAGCTAAATATTCATTAGTTTATTAATTGGGGATGTGCAGCATCATCAATCTGTTGCGGATCAACACCTTTACGGAGTTTTGCGCCCAACACTACCACCCACGTTGATCGAGAAACGCCCGGCAGAGCTCATCGCATTCCAGCACGTCCATGTACGTGCTTCCAAGCAAGAGAACTATGACTAGCCTGCCACATAAATCCCATTCCAGGAGAAGCAAGCTAAGGGGCTACTTGAAATTTAAAAAATCCAAACAAGGCAAAATATCAGAAAAGTTTACTTAGAAAAGTTGCTTGAAGTCAAATTAGCTTTAAAATGAGTCCAAACACGACATAAATCCGATAAAATTGGCATGTAAAATTAAATACTTTTCTCTTGCTTTAAAGTTAAATTTAAAATTAAAAGGAAAATTTTAATGTAAATTTCTCTATTTGCATCCCCAATTAATAGGTTGGATCCCGCCGTATACATCCTTATACCTGGTTAAGTTGGCCTACTTAATTTGTTATAAACAACAAAAAAAAAAAAAAAAAATATTAAGACAAAAAAATTGAAATTACTGTATGATAAGAGGCCAAGTAAGTGCTTTTCTGGTAATTTTAGTGATGCGATTTTAGTCAAGTGTGTATCAGTGGTGATCAAAATGCCAGGGAAGTGCCGTTTTCAAGACGTATGGATGGAAGATGAAGAATGTAAAATATGGCTTTTTGCACATTGTGTAAAAAACATTTTGACGTTTCTAACTCGGGAATAAATTCTATCATGATTCATGTGAAAGGTAAGAAGCATGGTGACTTGTACACTTTTCTTTAAGTTTGGCAAGCAACCATCTCTATGCTTTAAGGGCACACCTGCAACTGTTGATAATACATCTAGTGCAACTATATCCGAGCCCACTGTAACTAGTTCATCTCTGCCCAAGTCTAGTGGATCAGAACCACATTTACCGAGTTCATCAATAACCGAGTCCACTGTAACTAAACCACCTCTGTCCAAGCCTAGTACATTGCAACCACAGTTGAGCAATTGGGACTCTGGAAACTCCGGTCGAGGACCATCCAGTTTATCTGCATACTTTGCAGGTGATAGCGTGACTAAAGCTGAAATAATATGGGCAGCTCATTGTGTTTGTACGCATGCTTCAACTCGCTCGGGAGGAGCAGCAGTGGAGCTATTTCCAATAATATTTCCTGACAGTCCTGTAGCTTCAAAAATGCAAATGCAAAAGGACAAAGTAGCATACAGTGTTACATATGGCCTTGGTACTCATTTTGCAACATTAGTATCTACAAATGTTCAAAAAAGTCCATTTTTATGCTCTATCGATTGATGAAAGCCTTAATGATATTTGTCAGAAAGAGTTAAAATAATGAAGAAGAAATACACACTGTAATTTTGTGTTTGTATATAACATATTTATTCAGGTAATACATGTAAGTAATTAAGTTATGATGTAGTTTGATTTTGGAGCAGTAACAGCAGTAGAAAATAGTTAAGTAATACCCATGACAAAATGCACAGTCACGAATATTTTTTTAGAGGTCACCAAAAGTCACCAAAAAAGTCACTGTTTTTGGTTGAATGGGTTGGGTAGATTCCCTGTAATTAATTTTCCATAATTATGTAAAGTGCAGGTTGAATACTCTATTCTTGTTTTGTGTTGGTCTGAAGTGTACTGGACCTAACTTTAGTGCTACATGCATATGTTGTAACTTTGACTAAGAATAACTTGTTTAAAAGGAGAGTGTCATACAGCTACGCACAGTATGTAGAGTGGATCAAGTGTGTGTGAGACAGTGGACTTGTGAAGCCGTTAGCTAGCCCTAGGCTCTCGTCTACTTTACTTGAGGATTACTCTACTGTAGTCACTTGAAGCTAAACTGCTGTTGAATGCAAGCTGGGGAACAAGTTGTGTTATATTGTACAGTTACTATGGCATGGGTTCACAGAATGAATTGTTCGGTGAGGGAGTGGTATCCTGGGTCTTTAGGGGGAGGGGGTGAGGGAAGCAAGTCGCGAAAACGGGCGTTGCCTACCGGCCGGGACAAAGCGCTTCAAAAATTGTGCTGCCAGTGAAGTTATAACGTTCAGCAGGCAGAGCACTTCAGCAGCGCAAACTGCGCACAAAATTAGAAGTTGTAGAAAGGCGTAATAGCGTAAGCAAAGGTGAATGTGTACTGTGAAGTAGTGTAGTGGTACTTAGCCACCCTTCGATAATATAATATTGCTTTGCCACGGCTAGTTATCTCAGTCAGTAGTCGCAGGAGTTCCTAACTCAACCACGTGGGCACGAGAAGAAATCAGAAATAAGATACGGACCAAATAAGCGATTCGCAATGCACAGCTCAGGATGCTTATTCACAATAATAAACAAATCTTGCAATTCGTTTCAGGATGTTTAATCAATGGACCGATTAGCTC
>PNEQ01035590.1:0-13821 GCA_003012365.1 Medauroidea extradentata | reverse complement strand
CTCGCGGCCAACTGACTACCGATATCCGGCTCCCTGCGTTATATCCGATCTAACTGCGCGCTGATAGCATACAAGTACGCGTTTGTGGACGGTTTAAGCCTATTTGCGGCTTATTCCCACACATGACTGATTTTCAGCGTGCACCATTTCCCTTAAAGCGAGCACCATCCTAAATGTAGGACAAAATTTGGAAAGCCAAGAGTAAGTTACGAGGATAGGAGGCCAAATTAGTGTTGTAGAAGAACTGATTTGCCCCTAATTTTTCTTTTGAGTGAGCAAGAAATGCGGCCGACGACGGGGACGCCTCGGCATGACGCCATTGCCGAACTATGTTCGTCGATTGGTATGACGTCGTTAAATTAGTATTACCTGTAATGTTTTCTGCCTCGACGATACTTTAGGAGTATATATTATTCTGTTTGCTACATCAGAACATTAAATTTTGGGTCAGGACATCCAGAAGTTAGTATCATGGCTGTAGGCTACCAAGTTCAGAAGTCCTGAGCATATTTTATTTGAGAACCTTTTGCCTACCGCTCAAAAGAGTTGGAGTTATAACCGGGAACATAATTATTTATTTCAAAGAAGTTTATGTACGCAGGATGAAAAGTAAACCAGTTAGAACAAACGCCAGCATAAAATTTAACTTCAATCATAAATTTTCAAATGCCTAAATTAATTTAATTATCAATGATCTGGATTAATTTATTATTATTGAAGAACATATACCTCATAATTTAATGTTGTAAAGGATTTGGTTCAAACTTATTTTATTACCTTCAGTTTTACATTCAATACTACTATAACCAGCACTACTTAACTATTCAGTCAATAAATTTCTCTATTTTCAAAGTAATATTGTTTAGTAATTATTATTCTAAGAGAGTTTTACCTTGACAAGGGTCAAGGTGTTCTATGTTCAGGCATATGTCATAACACTGGTTACACACATAACAACTTTCACACCACATAATATAGTAGTACATTAAAATATATCGAAAAATAGAATATACCACTTTAAGAAACTGCACTATGTTGAGGATGAATTATGTTTTAAAGACTAAGGAGGCTCTAGCCCCCAGACTCGACCACTTTTTTTTTCGGTGGCTTGTAACCGCCACTATCACGGAGATCCATCGCGCGCTCTGGTTACGTAAATCTTTACCAACCAGCTGTTTGAAGGAGGCACCATAGAATTATAAACACAAAGAGCCGCAAAAAATCGTTCCGTGTAGCTTGCGGCTCCTTCAAAGAAATCGACGGACGTAAACTTCTCGCGTAGTGTTTTTTTTTTATTATTTTTTGCTATAAAAGTCGCCTCTTTCGTCACCTGTTGCGCATGAGACTCCGTTCGGAGAGGTTTGAAATGTTTCGTGGCCAGACTTAATGCTCCGCATGTCGCAACTCAGGACAGAATTTATGTCCATGTTTCCGCCACTGACTGTGGAATGTAGTGTATTTGAAGTAGGAGGGCAGTAAATTGATCTTAATTCAGTGTCAGATTCGAACAGTCGCTATAAAAAAAATGCTCCTTACATTTATGAACCAAAACACTGAAGATTTTTACAAGAAATTGCTCGGAAATCTACAAATACAAAAATTGTTTATGTACATTTAAAAATAATTCCGTGTATATTTTACAATATTGTTCGTAATGTCACGAATGTTTTTAAGCTACAGGAATTCGTGCATATTCACTAATATTCCAACGGTTTTCAGAGATTTCTAATTGAACAGTTTTAACGTATTGAACCAGTGAAAAAAAATTAAAAAAAAAAAAGTGAATATTCATTTATTCCTATCTAGAGTGCCATCATTCCTAAACCGATTTTTCAGTATTATTTAACTGATTCAATTAGTTGACACTGCTGCAATCTGAATCAGCGAAAACCACCGGTATATTAGTAAATTTATTACCAAATCTAATTTTTTTTTTTTTTTTTAACTATGATGAGGCACATAACATGGTTTTGCTTTGCATTGAGCGCTTTCTTGATGCAATTAATTCCATACGTTCTAATGAGAACATGTCATTATTTTTAGTTCTTAGAACATTATGAGAAAACTGGTTTGTTAGTTAAATAAGTTTAGTAGATTTTTCTTTTAAATGTGCACAATTTTTTCTTCTTGTACTCCGCCAAATTGTTACATGAATAAACAAAGTCAGCTCGACCTCAGGTAGGCTGCTAATGCTACTCCTCCTATACGAGCTGGTAGTTCTTGCAAGAATATTTTACGCCATTTTGTTTCAATGCCTCGTGTGCACAGTAACTATTCTGCTTCGTGGTTATTGGGAAAGCGTCTTTGTGCAGAGATGACATGGACATGACCGTGTCAGTCAGAACAAAGTTACTGTGACATATCACGTCTGTGGTTACCGGGTAGAACCCCAAGATACTGAGTGTTATAAACATACAGTCCCTAGACATGAAGCAGAGCTGCAGATATGTGCGTAAGACATTTATAGAACCGCGAGTTCGTCGCGAAAATATTTTTGCGCCATTTTGTATTAATGTCTTACGTGCACATAGCCAGCTCTGCTTCGTGTTTGTTGACAGCGTGACCTTTGCTCAGACACGTATCTCTCTTGACTGCACCAAATCAGAACAAGGTTAGGAGTCGTGGTGGTCAGACCATTCGCCTCCCACCAAGGCGATCCGGGTTCGATTCCCAGTGGGTTTCGGTCTCCGGATTTTCGCATGTGGGAATCGTGCCAGACGATGCCGCTTGTAGGCGTGTTTATCTCGGGGATCTCCTGTTTCCCCCACCCCTTCATTCCGGTGCTGCTCCTAACTCACATCATGTAACCTCTCCCCTCCCACCAACACTGAAGACCGCGATGTTGAGCGCTCAGACTCTTCGTAGACTTGGCAACAGTGTTCGGACGGTGAATGAAGTGCAGCCCGACGTTGCTTGGTGTGGGGAAGAGTTGCTGACGAACGACTCTGACTTTGCGCAACACCGGGACCTCTGGCTAGATGATGCAGAGCGGGAGAGGAGGGGTTTGTCTGTGGTGTTGGTAAGAGTGGGTAGGGGGGAGAGTTCAAGGCGGCCGTCGAGAGGTAACAGGAGGAGCAGCGAGAAGCACGTCTTGTCTGGCGAGAGATGTCGCAACCTCTTCTGTCCACGCCTTCGCTGGACCATGCCGCAGCATTTTTGTTAACCTTCTAGGATCAATCAATGTGGCCGTATGTGTGAACGTAAAACTGAGTATTTAGCGCATTCCATGTTTAGAAGAGCGGAAGCTGGTAAAGTCGCGACTGCCGGCGCATCACTACTCTCCCTAGCCTCTTAGACGACCACGTTACGCATCTGAGTGTGGCCCCAAAATGTTAACTTTTGGTTTAGGTCAAATTTAAACGCCGTGTTTATCGCTTACACTGCTACTAACCAAGGTACCAGAAAGCGCTTACTTCACAGTGAACAGACTATACTTCACTGCTCACATACCTACCAATCGCTATTGGCACAGTACATAGCTGCCGAAACGTTTATATAAAACAAGTTATACTGTGTTTAGTAAACTTCAGTAACATCTGACAGCTACTTATGAGTAGAGACCGGAAAAATTCGCGGGTTCACAGACCTGTAGGCTAGCCTCCAAGAATATATGTGTACTCAAGGAAACAACAGCTGTTTATTTGCTGATCACTGTCACAGTGATATGCGCCTTCATTTAGATAAGTGTTTGTTATTGGTTCAGCTACTTCCATCAGCTGTCAAAAGAGTCAAGAGAAAGTATCGAAAGTGACACAAAATTATAGTAGGTTGAATGTTAGCTTGTTCTCAAAAGAAAACGCAAATTTTTCAGGTCTCTACTTATGGACGATAACTATTAATACTATGTAATATGTGTCACAATGTAAGACCAAATTTACAGTACAAACTGCGAAATATACATCTTAGGGTCATTTTAGAACAAAAATATGTAGACTTACGTAGCATAAATAATCTACAACACATAACAAGTCGTGCCCTGGGAACTGTCAAATTTTTATTGAAGTTATGCCAAGCAGAGTATGTGTGTGTCTCCACGCGTACTTGAACGCAAGCTGCCGTAGTCGCCTTGTGATATGCAACTTGTTGTGCATGAACGTACCAGCGGTTGCGTAGCTTTCAGCGTGTCGAACGATTTATCACAGCGTGGAAGGAAAAGCGTTTGTAGCCTACAAGTAAGAGTTTTAAAAGAAGTAATCTGGTAAGAATAGGTTTTACTCGTCAGGTTATCAGAGCCAAGTTGTGATCAAACTAACGCGAGCTATTAACACCGTTTTTTTTTTTTTTTTTCATTCATGCAAACAATCTGACCGTGAGTCACTTTTTAAACTTCTCGTTTTGAAATTTTACTCTACCTAGGCTAAGACCTCGTGACATTTCGTTAGTTCCTCTAGATATCGAGACGCGTTGTAATTGGTTATAGATCTGTGTTTTACGGCAAAGCTGTTAAATGTGTTCCCGATTATCGTCAGCTTAGTGCAAGAGCTAGTTTACTTAATTTTTCCAAGTTTTATTTATCTGCAGGTGTCTACACTAGCCTTATGAGAGTTCCAATTGACGTGTATTTATTTATAAATGTATTAATTAGGAGTATTGTTGCAACAAAAATTTGTGTTTTAATAAACTATATGACGAAAGCTATTTTCAATGTTACAAGTAGATGTCTCTAGCTGCCTGGTTACAGCTCTTATGAGTCTGCGAATTACGGATGATTTGTATAGCAGAACTCTATTTCTGTTTGACCCAGTCAAGTGATGAAAAAACAACAACACATACGAGTTGCTGAAATACGTATAAGTTAGTGAAATTTGGCTTGCGAAATTATTGACTCTCTAAGTATAGTCTGTTCCTAAAACGTGTATGCTTATCTGGCAGTTATGTTGGCATAGTTCTCAGAAGGTTATTTTGCAGAACGGCTTGCTTGGATTTGCCGGGTTGTTACATTGTACAAGCCACTCAGCTGGCGTGCGGTACGTTGCTATTATTCTTTTTCCTAAGGGACTTTAAGCGGTGACCACATTATTTTATTTGTGGGCAGCATAGTTCAAAGCAAAAAGTTTGTTTCTATAGTTGTGTTTTTTGAATCCGACTGTTAGTTTTCCAGATACGGAAGTCTGGAAAAGCCATTATTGACCATTTTGGGGTCCCGAAAATGATGTTTCTAATAAATGTGCTGCATTTTAAAAACTATAGCGACATAGTTTGAAGTGTGAGTTTTTTTCGTAGGTATACAAATATGGTATGCGTTAAATAGTTTCGTCAAAAAAAGAATATTCGTAACTCGTTGCAACGCATTTGAAGCGCAAGTAGGGAGGTCCCTTTTATGTATTTCATGTGTGTACCTCAGTGCACTTAAATCAAATGAACTTCTGCGCTACTCATATGAAGAGTGATCATGATACAGTCTAACCCCACATGTGAATGTTCTTATCTGACAGTTATGTTGGCAACGTTTTCTGTGGTCAGCTGTGAAGCATCGTGTTGTTTCTAGGGTACTTAATGTTCCTAGCATTGTTTCCTCTGATCTCGTTCATTTAATAGGATAAAATACTGTTTTATATAAAATAATATATTTAATTTTCGGGTATGCCAATAACCAGCTGATAAAAAGTGCACTAATTTGTGGGATAGACTATATGGATGATATGAGTATAGTCATGCTGAGTCACATGCACACATGCACAAATACGCACGTGAGCATGCTTCCCTATTGTGATGTCATTACGTGCATGGCCTAGCTTTTATTACCCCTCTGTGTTTCCCCTCAGCTATACCCGCAGTACGGTAACTTGATACTTTCTGGAAGCCCTGCTTCTAGCTAGAATCTGTCTTCACACAAACTATGTATACTTCCGCCAGACGTCAACAATAACATTGACAGCTGACGGCTGCACTGCAAGCCGACGTACATTGCTCATCCGCCGCCACTAACTACGTCACGTCTAAAATATTTTATTCTATAATAAATGTAAACATAAATTTTATTTCATTTCCTGTACAAATTACATTAAACGATTTTCAATATTTTAGCCGCTGTTCGTAATGTACAGAAGAACTATTTTACGATATTAATGCCAACCCAACCATCCTCCAACACTATCGTATGACAGACGTGTTTAACTCACTTTTAAAATAATTATTACGAACTATTTTCATATTCGCGGACACGAAACAATAAAAATTGAATTTATTTATTTATCTCACCGCATTCCTTTTTCATTTGCTTACATAGTTGTATGGTAATAACGGAAGTATTCCAAGTAATTTTCTTCAACAGTTCGCTTTTAAAAGTATCAACTTACCGTGCGGCGGGTATACTTCGTGGATTGCCTTAGGGAGGTTTCAGGGTGTATTGATGCTACTGAGATGCTCGCCACGGGCACTGACTGCCCAGAAACCAATGCCGTGTTCCGATACTCACTGATTTCACTGGTCAGTAGTTTCAGTAATGCCAGTTATTGTTCCGATAATATGGGCGAGCACTAATTGTCACTGAGAACTGTTTACTACTGACACCTCGTGCGAGGCTACAACTACTACTGATTACACTGGAGCTTGGAAGATTGTGCAGCGTCAGTGAAAACAGATACCGGCGCGAGACTCAAAACATCTGTCGTCTAGAAAATTTTATAAACATTGAAATAATCATGGTGATACTTAGGGATGTATTTAATGTTCATAAAAAATATACCTTGAAAATGTATTGCCAAAGTAGCCATTGAAAAAATATTATTAAAATTTAAATGGATATTTTTCTTAGAAGAGTATTAATGGATTCTTATGTGAAATATTAATACTTCTGTATTTATTTATCACGACTTTAAGGTGCATTTAAGGCATGGTGGCCTTTACTTACACTGAACCCACAACACTTCACATTTCTTTTACGTCAACTCTTAGTCATTATCACAAATTACAGTTAATTTAAAATTAAAGTTTAAATTTTAAAAAAATAATTTATATAACTACACACAATCATAAAGTACACATTTATAGTAAAAAATATATAGCACAGGTGCCTTAATTTTCAAAATAGAGTTGCAGATAATTAAAATAATGAGGAAAACAAGAAAGGGGAAAAATCATTTATAGCCTCACTGTTCTCAGTCACTGGGAACACTTGAGTAGTATTCATTTTTTTTTTAAATAAGTTATGACTTGTTATGTTTCTGTGCTTAGCTATTAAATAGGCCAGGAATCTGTGTTTGCTAGTTAAATTCGTATTCGTGCATTAGTTTACTTTATTTACTTGTTCATTAGTGCCAATCGTTCCGAAACCTCAAGTCAATGACAATGACGAATTTATTACTGATGGGGTTCCGTCATTGCTGACGAGCATTGACAGACGATCAGTGAAATCAGTGTTCATAAGCAGTATCGGAATGCGGTCTCAGTGGTTTACAGTCAGCCAGGAGAATGCAGCCGTCACATAGTCCTTTTTCGTCGTGTACATACACTGGAGACCTCCTCCTCTTTTATGGGCAAATATGTTGCTCATACTGCCAGGATAGGTTGGAGCTATAGTGAGGAGGCCGTGTGAGCCTGTGACTTACGAAAAACAGTGCACACAAGGCCGTTCGGGATAAAGTGAGCACTAAACAATCAACCTTCGAAAAATATCACTAGCCATTACAGCACGTAAGTCACCATTAACTATAGTGACTTTTCTCCTTGTTTGGTTGGTAGCACATTACTGAATGTAGTTCCGTGTATTTTCCTATTTAAATAAAACAATACTGACACAAAAACAATTGATGTAGACATATTTGTATTTTATGTAGTTAAGTAACCCTTTTTTTTATCAAACTATATAGTTTTTCAATGGCTGCAAAGTTAAACTTGCGCGCGCAATCATCAAGTGATGTGTCCAAAGAGGTCAGACATTTCCCGTCGTTAGATGTTACGCGTGGAAAGATACAAATTGGTTGAAAATAGAAATTTAGCAGGGCTATTTTGAGTGCTCACTTTACTCTGAACCGCCTATAACAGAGTTTTGTATGTCAGCTGCGGAGAGGAATTCGTTTACCCTGTTTGAACCGTGTAGGGGACCCGCCATCGTTTGGAATAAGGAGCGAGCGGTTCTCCTTGGCAGCCGACACTGACATTAGAGGGCTTCCCCCTCCCCCCCAAACGCTCTTTGTGCTTCGTTGCTGGCAGGTTGGCAGCGCGTGACCGGGGGAGAGTATCTCCCTCCCCCTCTCATCTATCCGGCTCTGCAGTCGTGACTGCCCGCCTATGGGTCTGGGGTCCCGCGCCGCCTTCTCTAGTTCAAGGTCACGGAGCTCTTGATTCCCCGCCGAGACTAGAATGGAGGTGGTTAGCGATTAAAGTGACGTCTTTTGAACATCGCCCATCGCCTTCTCTACAAAAGGCGTTTTGAAAATTCACGAGCGATGGGTAGGTTAGACAAAATTGCAAGTTTTTGGTGTTTGAAATTTTACCCTCGATAAGATTACCCATGTTCGATATGTCAACTGATGACATCGGTGGAGCTGAGTACTTGTCGAACCTTCATATACCGGCACATGAGTTTTTTGTCCATCTTGGTACGACCCACGTTTCTTTGGGATTTTTAGTCTGTATTTTCAACACTCAGAAAACTGTGAGGAAGTAGGAATTTTCATATTCAAAAACACTCTAAAATACCTTGTTATTTTTCCGCACATCTTAATTACTCTAGCAATATTCTCGTCTTCTCACGAAAGCGGCATCTTGCAAGATGACTGGTCCCGCCCAATATAATACGCGGATCCCTATCATTGCTGTCGCCTGGCCTCTAAGGTAGGTACAGAGCCCCTTACCTTCAACTCTGCATGCGTACTGACAGTCCACCTACTGTGACTACTACTACTACTACTAAAACTAATATTATATTTAAATTTAAATATAATACGTGTAAAGCATGTACTGCGGATGTATCATTTAGCAAAACATTTATCATGTAGAAAACATGTAGGATTTTTTAATTCCCGTAATTTTAAAACCTTGAATAGCAGTGCAGCTCAGTCACGTGACCAGGTTTTGTTCAATAAAGGCCGTTCACGATATAGTGAGCACTGCATAAAGTTTTCTCGGCCGTTTTGCAGTTATATTTACCATTTTTAACGCGAACACTTCCATAAAACGAAAAACCAATGTAAAAGTTTCAAAACTCTCAAACGTTAACATACATTGGCCCAATAAAACGTATGTTTAATTAATTACAAGTTCTGTTGAGTGCTCAGTTTATAGTGAACAGACTATACCAGGATTATATAACACCTCAACAAAATCAGGTTAAGTACCTGAAATAACCTACCCTGCTCCAGCGAGTGTGTTATCATAAGCGTCTTAAAATATTAGAATATTTCGTTTATTTGGACTTCAGGCGTTAACTTGCGAGTATTATACAATACACACACTTAGATTTATACGAAGTGTACTTTGCTTATACCAAAAAGTGACACTATAATATAAATAATCTGTAAGGGAAAATAACTAACCTTTTAACACTTTATCTCGAACCAGCTATACAGAAGCCCTGCCACACATACACGCCGCATTCCTAAACACGCAGATTTCACTGGACATTTACTTCAGTGATTTCAGCAATATTTCCGTTACTGCTGTCGAACACTGGCAGTCTCTGGGATTCGTTTTCGCCTGACTCCTCGCGCGAGGCTACGCTACTATATAGGTAGTTCGGGATAAAGTGTGCGTCAGAGGATTAAAGCGACGGAACAGTAAGGTCGACCTTGAAGCGCTCTAAAATGTGGCATCGCCTCAATGAGCCAAGCCCTGAACTAGCGTGCAATGTTCCCGCCGAACTGTTTTTACTATGGGACACTGAGCTGTGAACATGGAATTTTATTGTTAGAAAGTCTGCAGCTAAGTTCAGTGCAGGTCGCAACCTGAGTTTCACATACATCCGATTAGTACATTTTGAAGTACGGAAGTCTGAAAGTGCCGTTTATTTACCGTGTTAGAGGGCTTAGAAACAGTGTTTTTAATGAGCGTGGCGTCTTAACAATGATGTTCCGATCTTGTCTGAAGTTTGTTTTCTTTTTGTACGTTGGCACAATGGGCACACATGGAATATTTTCTTAGAAATAACCTGTTTACGAACACACTGCAACGCATTTGAAGCGTGGGGTAGGAGGCCGCCTTAAAAGGCTGCGTCGCTTCTATTGTTAATAATATATAATTTTGTTTAATAAATGAAGTATAGAACCGATATCATGGACATACGCCATTGCTTGCAAGCAATGGCGTATGTCCATGATATCGGTTCTATACATAATACCAACCCATTGCAAGAATCGTTCAAAGATCACTAATAAATGAAGGATGTAACGAATAACCGGTAGTGTTTCTTTATAGAAACAATGCATTTTACTATTAGGTGTATATTATTGGATGAAATAATTTTTTTTAAGTTTGAAAATTATAAAAAAAAATTACTGCCATTTATAACTTTTAAGGCCACGTGTTCCTATTTATGCTATTTTAGTAAGTTTTATTTTTTAAATCCTGAGAGGAAACATATCGAGGTACAGATATACAGAAATGTTAGAAATTGTTTGTACTTTGTAGCCTAATTTTTTAACCCCCGACCAAAAAGAGGGGTGTTATAAGATTAACGTATCTGTGTGTGTATATATCTGTGTGTTGTGTATCTGTGTGTCTGTGTGTCTGTCGGTGCCATCGTAGCTCCTAAACGAATGGACCGATTTTGATGCGGTTTTTTTTGTTTGTTTATTTGAAAGCTGACGTGATCGAGATGGTTTTTAGCTTTGATTCAAGGAAATCTGTTCAGCCGTTTAAAGATAATCATCTCTTTTCTAGTTTATTTTTGAGTGAATGTGAGCAATTCTGCTGGTCTGATCGATCTGAAATTTAGTATCCTGTGAGACGGGGATGTTTTTTATTTTTTTAATATTTTAAATATTTGCAAGTTATATTATTAAACATAAGTTTTCATAATTTTGGCTGGTTATTGAATAAAAGAAAATTTAAATAAGTCGATAATTGGCCAAAATTATATAAACTCATATTTTGAAAAACAAGTCTACGTAGAACAAACAATTTCCAACATTTCCATGTAACGGTTTTGCAATACCTGTTCCCTTTCATTGATAAAAAAAAGGAACTCGAAAAACAACATAAATAGGAATCTGTGACCTTAATTTAATTATCACTATAAATATTATTACTAGTATGAAATTTGAACTACCAAAAAAATTTTTTGTACTATTTTTTTTGTAAAAATTTAGTTTTTAAAAAGATGTTTAAAATAGAAATACATATGTTTTTTAAAAATTAGTTAAGATGTTTTACAAGACTTGAGTAATCTTTTGTACCACTCAAGGGGGCCGTGATATATAATCCGCAAAAAAAAAAAAAAAAAAAACGAAGACAGTAGCTAGTAGTGAAATAAAAGAAAATTATTTCCAACTACGTTCCAGTTGAATGAGTCGCGCGTCATTGACCGACGCAGGAAAATGAATTGTGTTCACCATCGTTCGTTTGTAGGTTGCACTTGTAATCGTGCATCTATTAGGGTTAGTCAAGGCAGTCATAAATTACTATCGGGTAAGTTGAAATCTGGGCCGAAGCCGCATAATGCATATATCTTTGTTCAGGCATGTACAAATCGCATTGTTCAACACCGATTTTATGCTATTCAAAAAGTTGAGTAACTCAGCAGTGTTTCACAACGTACCCGACTTTTTTTCTCCTATTTGAATTCGTAATTCCTAAAGAATCTGTAGGTATTACATAAGATTTTTTTATTACTTAAGATTTTTGCGCCACTTTGTTTCAGTGCCGTACGTGGACATCTGCAGTTCCACTTCACAATTTTGCAACGCTCCCCTGGTAATGATCAGGGGAAACCGTTCCCAAAACATTACCAAGACAACGCGATCAAAAATGTCTCTACCTAGACCTAGACAGATATTGGATTTTTTTCTCTTATCAACAATAACATGAAATCTTTGCCTGAGGCAACAAAAAAATTAAAATATCAAAGAAGAATAGACTTTAAACAATATCAAAATTTATTAATCACTTGCAATTTTTAGTACAAATATATCATAACTATACTATCATTGTAACCATTAACTGTTAATGTCATACACAAAATATACCAATGATTGGAAAATTATTAAATTATGGTTTTTTATAAATGCCATACATAAAACAGAATAAAAAATTTACTTGGCCTCCAGAATTTAAACAGTAAGTAGGCCAATTACTCTGGCATTACATTCCAAATGCTTGGCCTCCAAATTTTAAACAGTAAATATTACTCTGGCATTACATTAAAAATACTTGGCCTCCAAATTTTACTATCTGTAAACAGTATATTTTACACTTATTATATTAAATTTATGGTCGCACATGGACCAACCTCCAAGTAAAAAACAGTAACATAATTCTGGCTAGTACTTAACTTAACTGTGGCACAAACAGCATTTCCGCCCAGGAAAACGATTCTGAAACGTAAAGTCTCCTCTCTCTGAATAAAATCCATAGCCTCCGAGTCCGAGAGTCTTTCAACCAGAGCCTCCTCCCTTCTCTCTTTCCACGTCCAAAACTCCGCTATTTATCAAAAATAGTAACCAATCACAGTAGACACAATTACATCATTACAGCAGTCCTGCCCTCTATGCCCCTCTATCTACTTTTAAATGGCGCTATCTACAATAGTCAACATGAGTGCCAACTTGCGAATCCAAAACGCTTGTCTTCAAACCTCTTCAATGACGTCATTCCCGATGACGTGAACAGGCAAACGATTCGTTCCTCTGCTCAGTTGCCTACCGTCCGTCGAAGAACACACCAGCACAGCTCGTCGTCAACACCTGCAGGTAAGGTGCATTTTACCCTCCGCGCACAGCAAAATGTTCAGATATATACGGCAGTTTTCTTTGAAATAGACGAAGGAGCGTCTCAATATGCAGTGTGCAGTTGCAGTTGTGTAAAGACGTCTCTCATTTGACTGTGTCAGTCAGAACGAGGTTACTGCGACCCAACACGTCTGTGATTTACCGGTAGACTCGCTAGAGACCTAAAAAATTCGCGTTTTCTTTCAGCCACAAGCTAGAATTCCAGCAACTGTCAGTTCATTCCACTTTCACAATTGGTCGTTGAATTATTTGACACCTCCTTGAAGCCGATGAGCCAACAATAACAGTGTAGGCCTAACTCTCTCACTGATGTGAGAGAGCAGTCAATGAGCAGATAATGTCTGCTTGAATAGGGGGCTGCGGTGGTAGAGGGGTCAGGCCTCTCGCCTCCCACCAAGGCGATCTGGGTTCGGTTCCCAGCGGGGTCGGTCCTCGGATTTTCGCATGTGGGAATCGTGCCGGACGATGCCGCTGGTCGGCGGGTTTTCTCGGTGATCTCCCGTTTCCCCCGCCCATTCATTCCGGCGCTGCTCCGTACTCACATATCCCCCCTCACCAGCGCTAAAGACCTTGATGTTAAGCGCTGACCAAAAATCTCTCTCTCTCTCTCTCTCTCTCTGCTTGAATACTCAAATATTCTTGGTCAGTGAACCCGCGAATTTTTCTGGTCTCTATGAATCACAAGTAGTTGAGAGTTAAAAAAATCGAATCACTGAAAATGGAGCACACTGTAAAAAAAAAAAAAGGTGTAATTTTACACCTACGTATGTGGCAGCAGAATCTCCACCAAAGTTAGTGTAATTTTACACGTACACATGTCATTGTAATTTCACTAGGTGTAGTGTCAAATCACACTAAGTGTTGTGTGAAATTACACTTTCTTTGTATGTGTAATATTACTAGAACAGTACATTTAAATTTACTATTCGCATGG
>PNEQ01035589.1:40446-52785 GCA_003012365.1 Medauroidea extradentata | reverse complement strand
GCGTACAAATAAATATAACTTGATCAATTTCATTGTGATTTCCAATTACTTCCTTCTCTATATACATCCAAATCTATTAAACAAATGAAATTAAAATTTTCTTTTGAAAAATGATACCATTCCATCAGTATTTTCTTAAGACGTTGTCACGTTCAACTATCGTCAGTAAACCGACTTTACAGACAACCAATTTTTTTGGTTGGGGGGGGGGGGCACCCCTGATGTAATGTAAATAAGATTATTTTGAAATAGTACCTTATATCAAATGTATCAGGTTTTATTCATTTTAATACAATCCTGTTTGGCTGGTTACGACAAATAAACACAGGTGCTAGTACAGTACGGCAAAAATGCCGAAGGTTTCGCCAGCCGCTACCTAGATCCTCCCGAATCCATGATGCCACGAAAGGCACGGACGGCGGGGATCTAGGTATGGGCGACTACCTCCGCACACAGCATGCGCGCCTAATACCAGAAACTCCGCTTGGAGTTGGCGCGCGCAACATTGTCGACCCACGTTGGGAGAAAGAAATCGATGACTCGGGCTGCGTGCTGCAGACCTCCCGTTACTCCATGCGCGCCTGATACCACGCGACGCTGACATGCCCTGCAACACGTGGCCGGCGGGCGCGCTACATTCATTGCGAGGACCGGGAGGTAATAAATAAGTAATATCGATCGACAAACAGCGGGAGGTGATTCTTCATTCAGTAAATTACAAACACAAAATGTACAGAAGAACACTTTGTGTCCTAAATTAATATTCACACGATGAAATAAGCCTTTGAAGTTCGAATTTCGATAGGTTACTTTCAGGCCCACCCAGAGAAATTTCGGGCCCCTGGGCAAATGTGAGTTTGGGCCCCCCACACCCCCAATTTTTTTACGGTTTGAAACACCTGTGGTTTGAAAAATTGGCTCATCTGTAAACAATATGTTTATTTACTAGCTGGTACAATCCCCGCTCGCATAATGCCAGCCGATTGGCCATGTCCACCTCCGAAACCATTTGGTGCACCTGCCCATGGTACGAGTGTATGGTCCGCCCCGGGCCCCTTGAGACCCCGGGCCCCTGAGCATTGCACCCCCTTGCCCCCCCCCCTCTTGGCGGGCCTGGTTACTTTCACAAATTATGTGAAAATAAATAACTTGGAAGGACAATACTCTGAACATAGCTTAATATTGTTAGGCTCTTCCACCCTTGTGAAAGTGACATTTGATGACGGTTTATTGATCAGTGTAACTTCGTAACAACCTATAGTTTTAATTAAAAACACGGTAAAATATTAGGTGTACCGTTATACCTAGAACATAGGCAATATTGCGTACGTGTGTGTTCCGTTGTTCTCAGCGCACAGGCGACGGTGGACGTTCACGAGATGTGCGTTTTGAATGAAAACGATAGGTCCGAGACAGTTGCAACAAGATGATCTTTTTTGTTACATAACTCACATAGCTCAATCGTACTCAATAGTACTGATTTATAAGCAAACAAATGTCGTAAGGGAAAAAAAGTATAGGTCTTTACAAAAAATACAGTGTTCTAGTCGTTTGAAATCTGCTCGAATGAAGTTAGCTTGCATTAAAGAAAAAAAAAATGAGCTGAACTAATAATATACTTGCATACGCTAGCTTGCATACAGCCTGGTGAGTTAAAATATTCTGTCCTGATCCTTTTCTATGATGTAACTTAAAATACCTAGTTACAGCTGGTTACTTTTGGTGACTGTAAACTTACAATTAGAGACTTGAAAATTTCGCGTTTTCTTTTGGGCACAAGCTAGATTTCAAACAACTGTAAGTTTGAGTCACATTCGCTGTTAGTCCTTGACTTATTTGACAGCTCCTGTAGGGAGCTGGGCCAATCATAAAACATCACCACAACGCAGGGCCAATCATGTGGTATCACTGTGCCCGCGAATAGCCAATGAGCAGCTTCTGTATACTTGAGTAGACAGCTGTTCTTGCTAGCCTAGTGAAATCGCGAATTTTTCCAGTCGTAAACTTCCATTTCGTACACAAGTGCACAGGGTAGTTTCCAATTTAAGTTTTCGTCGGTATAATGTATTTGTCGTAATATGTTGCGTTTTATTTCTTGTTTAAAACTTAATTTCGAAATGAAAGTTATACGTTCAGAAGTGTAAATAAATCAGTACAGTGTTTCGTATCTGTTGGCGCTATTGCATTATGCCTGAAAACAAGCTATTTGTTTCTCCGTACTATGACCGCGCTCTGGGAGAGTAACCCTGACGTCTGTACTGTGCATGGCAGCCTGATACCTCGCAGGCCTCGGTGAGGCGAGAGTGATGGACTCGGCCGTTGTTGTATGTACGTTTGTTTACATACAATACAACCAACCCAAACCCCACACGGTACAAAAAAAAACTTCAAAAAAATTATTTAACTAATTTTTTACTGTTAAGGCCACGCTCTTTAGTTTCTACAGTTTTTGTGATAGTTATTTTTTTACGCTTAAACGATATAGTTTTGTTTAAATTAATTTTTATCGTGATAGCGAATTTTTTTCAAACCAAGAAACCAGAATTTCGTTAATTACATAGTTAATAAAACCATGGTATTTATTTACCGCCTTGAAAGAAGTCAGACAACATAAAACAACACGATTTTAAACAAAACTGCCAGACAAATTTTTAATATTTGCTCTCGTTTAGGTGTAAAAAATTACCATCGCTAAAAACTAGCAACTGGAGAGCATGTTCTTGAGATCATTAGAATTAATTTTGTTAATTTTTTATTTAGCGCACAAACTAATTCAACGTGTTTTGTTAATAGTTTGAATAACATAATTCAATGCCACTCAAAAATAAATTTACTCGTTCGGAAATAACGATATTTGCCGCACTGTAACGAACTTTTAATTTCCACGTAGACCATATGAAAACAATATATCTACGTATTCACTCAATTTATGAACTTCCTAGAAGATTTTGGAAGTATAGGTAAGCGTGATGAAAAAGTGCCAAGTCGACGTTCACAGGCATTTTTTTACATAGTTTTACTGTGTACATAATGGACCTTTAAACTTGCCTTATAGTAGGTGTTTATTTATGCGCCACAAACATTTCCAGGATACTTCGTTATTAGTTTAAAGTATAAATAAAATAATATAATGTTTAATTTTCATTAGCTTTCTACCTCCTTCGCTCTCTTTGTCACCACGGGGTTACTAAGTACGCGTCCTGCTGTACATCACCTGGTAACATAATTTTTAAAATTAATGTAGAGTAATAATATGATTTCGTAAGAAGTATCGTCTAATAAGTTGCTAAATAATGCGTTTTTAACAATTTAAAAGTGCCTACTGGATGCAGATACAGATGTTTACACTTGGTGGGACAGAAATAATGACTGATCACGGTTTTCGTAAATGTTCCTTGACTGCTGAACAGTTCTGTGGTCCTATTGCCTTAAACTTGCGTTAAAATAAATGGGAAGGCCTTTTCTTGAATTTTGCGATTCTTAAACATAACACGTGGTTATTGAAATACTCAATGTGACAGTTGGTGGGTTACAATAATATTGCCGGAAAAAAATTAACTCTGTTTTACGTTCTAATTAATTTGATGGTGCAGCAGCACATACTGATTGTCATTCATCTCTATGAACACAGTTCATGTAACTCAGAGTAAGGTTAATTCTACTACATATTAGAAAGATCAGTGTTAATAGTTTGTCACAGGAAAAATTTCTGCCGAGTCAGATGTGTTCGTGAACGGTACAAAGGCGCATCGATTTTGTGGGAAGTTAACCCTGCCAAATTACTTTGTGGTGACAAATAGTTTTGGATTGAGCACAGGGAAAATTTCGTATGGTGAATACTATCAAAACATTTTGTAGCTAACAAGAGATACTTTCTGTGTGGGGCTGCCAATTTTCGTATTTTTGACGTGTCTGGAGTAGGCTGGGTTTACACCTGAAAACAATACAGTAAATATAGAATAATGTCGTTGGCACGAGAACTGACTTCTAAGTTTCAAACCTATTGATTCACAAATGTACGAAACAGATCATGGGAATGGGAACGGCGGCATATAGGAAATGGTTGTATTTAATTTCGTGTGCGGACCCATGGAGAGCAGTCAATCAGGGCAAATAATTTTCTGAACATCTGCCAAGTTGCTTTAACCTCAAAATATGTACAAGAAGCTACAGCACAACAATAAAAAATTTAAATGCAGATAACTGTGTTTGGATATTGTAAATTATGTTTTAATTTGTAAAGCTTATTCGGCTTTGTTTGAAGGTATCGAAATTATTACAAAATACGATACCACTTCACGTTCGTTCAATTGGCCTAAGGCGTACTCAATACAGCCACAACTATAACAGTAACAAACTTTTTGTAAACGTTTAATTGGTTAAACTTTATACATAATGTAACGTTAGAATACAGTTGTGGAACGATTCAATAAAGGTTTCTGGTCAGGTGCAGTATTTACTGTAATGTTGTACGTCTTGTGATCATGTTTATTTAATTGTTATTTGGCCTTCGGTCGATACAAGATTATTCGAAAACTGCTCAACGAACATGGAGTATTTGTTTGCTTAGGAATATCAAAGAACGGTACACGTGTGTATACCTCATTCAAGTACATTGTTACTCATTAAATCATATTTTCTAGCAAGGAAATATTGCGAAAATGTGTGTTTTTGCGGTCTTTATTATGCGTGTAAACCTTGGCATAGAATTTTTGAAAGGTACTGGCATGTGCAATAATACACTTTTACCTTTAATATCACGTCATAACGACGAAAACAAACACACTATTTGCACACAAATTTTGTCTTTGATAACAAATCTCAATTAAATCTCTTATTTTACTGATTTACAAGAAAGTTGTATTTTTTGTTGATTGTATAAGGAACAAAAAATTTAAATTTTAATAAGGTAAAGAAAAATCGAAATCGCTTGAAGGAAAGCCAAGTTATAGGGCTTTTCATATTTTTCCGCCGCCATCTTGGAAAATAGCGTCCAGCATGGAATGTTAGTGTGTGTCCCGATCATATATATTTCTTCCTGCTATAAAGAACGCGTATATCAAGCAGCAGCGACTTATTTTTCACAATTTGAAGTTTATGTTGATGAACCCCAATAAACTATTAGGCGGGTACGTTCACTATTATATTTAATATTACAATAGGATCACTTCTGAATGTCTCATAGAGATGTGTTGTCGGCAATTTCAGCGACTTGTATCTTAAGGGAGAGTATTAGATAAATTTATGTATTTTTCAGTTTTTTGAGCCATAGCATTTATTCAAAATATTATCAAAATTTTCTCTTTGACAAGACATGGGATATTTTTTTGACAAATTGTTTGATATAAATAATAATGGAATGTTTTGGTAATTTGTCATGCAGAATCATTGAAAGGGAATTATTGGTTAACTTTCAAGAATGATTACAAGTCTAATATAGTATAATGAACATATAACATTCTCATGATCTCCAAAATTCATCATAAATAAATTCTATGCCTCAACATTGGCACATTTACGAAAAATATTTTAAAAAGAAGTTATTGCAGAAAGTCGATCAACAAAATTTAGCATCTAGCTCTCCAGTGTCACTAAACATGCTGAGTTTTTCTTAATTTTCATCCTGATTCTCAATTTGGCAGGATCTATTTTAAAATATTTCAATAGTGGCATAGCTAATTACCGTAACTTTCATTGCAGACACTGTATTCGAAATATTAAAGCGTGATTATGAAATAATTAATCCCTTACAAAATTTAAAATAAAAATTCTCTCTCACCATCTAATAAAGACTAAATAACACATAGTACCGATTTAGTCCATACATATCATATAGTACCGATTTAGTCATAAATATACACGTAATCGTGAAGTGTAATGTTCCTATTAAGAGGACACTTAAGTTATTTAAAAAAAAACTGATAGCTCTAACAAATGAAGTGACGCACGCAGCCTCCTAAGGCTCGGTTTCAGTCGCCATATTAAATATTATATATATATGTATGTATGTATATATATATATATATATATATATATGTATATATATATATATATATATATATATTTGGAAATCTAAGAAGAAAAATGTTAAATATGCGGTCATACCTCAAATTCTATATACATTTAACTACAGTACAGACCCTGCGATTTAGCTGTTAACTTATAATTACGCCGCAATCTGTGTGGCAATTTTTTTTATATTAATAATTTGCCCGACAAATTGCGACATAAATATACATTACTAGCTCTATTGCCGTGCTTGTACTGTAGCTCAAGGTAATTAGAATTTGCTGTATAGTTACCGATTAAACATTTTTCTTCTCAGAATTAAAAAAAAAAGCGAAAAATAATAAAATTCAATATGGCGACTGAAACCGAGCCTTAAGGCTAGGGGAAGGCGTGCTTCGCGCATTGTGTCGAATTTACCGCTTCCGCACCTCAAACCATGGAACGCGCACCCAGATGGGCTACCTTAGTTGTAAACCCAGCTTGTAGGCCTATGTTACTCTAGACGTGTATATTTGCGCAGACAACCCGGCCTCGGACTTTATCACCAGTCTCGCAGGGGTGACGGCCAGGGAACGACAATGGCAACACTGGACTCAAGGCATGCGGAAAATTCTTCACAATGCGACACCGATATATACAATCTTCTTCCTCCCCCATAATTTTTCAATATCGCCGCTTTCTCGTCGCCAGGAGCCAGACCTTTACGAATTTTTATAGTCTCCCCTACAAATTTTCACACCGGGGGTGACGGCACCAGTCGTTGCCAGATATACCAGAATTCTTATATAAGTGGTTCCCTGTATAGTGAACACTTTCAAGGACCACCTTGTCTGGATGTTAACTTTTAAGTACGTTACAGCATGGTTGTGACTTACTTGTTTTTATTATATTAAAACGTGGCAGGAAACAATAAATTAACTGAAATGTAAATAGTAACTAGGGCTTCAAAATGTTCACTTCATATTGAACCGGCTACATAGTTTTTTAATGCAGTGATTGGTACCCGGTTATGTGTGTCGGGATAAAGATACCACTTTTGAAACCCCGGAAACTTACTTCCTGTCAGTTAATTAATAGTTTCCTGCCGATTTTTAATGTAAACAAAGCACTATTTTAAGGGGGAGAGTTAAATAACTTTGGTGTATTTTCAGTTTTTGAACCATAACATTTGTTAGAATTGTATTATCAAAATTTTCTCTTCTACTAAACATAGGATATATTCTTGGTAAACTACTTGACATAATGGAATCTTTCATTAATTTGTCATGCAGAATCGTTGCACGAAATTATAGGCTACTTTCAAGAATTCTCTTGCAATGATTCTGCTTGACAAATTTATTAAATACGATAACATGTGCTTGTTTGTCAAGCCCTGCGCTATTCTCTAATACAAGTAAACGTATTTCTTTTACATTTATGTTAATAAAGTGTTACGGTGTTAACTTAAATTGAATTTGACAGTTAAACGCTTAATTATTAACTTACATACAAGTAACTATTGAAGAAATCTTGTTAACATTGTATAAAAAAAAAAGGAACCAACTACAACCACACATCATTAAAAATTATTCCATTCTACAACATATCCACCTATTATATAGTAATCTATACATCCTGGTGTACAAAATCACTATTTCATTATTTATGTAAAGCAGTTCATCAAGAATATATATTATGCTTTGTCGAAGGGAAATTTTTGATAACATAATTCGAGTAAATGTTATGGCTCAAAAACTGAAAATACATTGTCTAACACTCCCCATTAAATAACAATCAAACCACATTCAGTAGAGACAACAAAAATGTCACATGACCTGTGAACTAAGGTTCCGCAGATACGTATATGCACATTCAAGCAGATATCAGCTGTCAATTGGATGCTTGCCAACATAATAGTGGTACCATATTTCTTACTGTTTATTACGTCTTTATTTACGGCTTAAGGTCGTTTAGAAGACCTCGGTACTGTCGCGAATCAATTTGGAAAGTGAGACGGACATACAAGCGTTTGTATTCTGTCTTGCTTTAAAAATAATGTGCGATTTTTATTTTTCACGGGGAACGTACAGTCATTTGGGGGAGCTTTGTACCGGGTAGGGAAACTTTGCACCACCAGAGTTGATTTCAAATTAAGAATTATTTATTTCATGAATACTGTTACGTTATTAATGAGTGAATTTGTTAATCATTAAGTTTGTAACAGGTTGAAGGCCTCAAAGTCACTAAAAAAATATAAGGCAGAAAAGAAAATAATTACAGGTATGTTACCCCGAAACCGTACAAAGATACCCCAAATGATTTTATAAGCAATGTTGGTATTTGTTGCGTACCGTAATTATATTCATGATGTAATGTTATATATCTCTGATGTGCCTTATAACTGTAAGGAATTCGAGAAGGGTGTCACGAGTGAGAGGCGGGGTAAGGTTCGTACATTCCTATCCCACAACTTCAACATAAATAAAAATATTTTTACTATATAATGAAAAATGTATGGATTGAAACTTTTTTACGCATGTACAGACATGCATACTATTAGTGTTTGTATATTTTATATAGAATTTTTGCTGATGCCTGTCCAAGAAATTCTTGTTTTATTTTGGTAGTGTAACGTGAAACACCCCCTCCCCCATTTTTGAAACACACTACCTCTGGGATATAGGCGATTCGGGATAAAGTGAGCACTCATAAAAGCCCTGCTTATGGTATATTTTCAGCCAATTCGTATCTTTCCGCGCGTAACGGCTAACGATGGGAAATATCTAACCTCTCTGGACACATCACCTGATGTTTGCGCTTGTGAGGTAAATTGTGCAGTCAGTTTGAATCGATACATTTTAGTAAAAAAAAAGTTTATTAATTACATAAAATGTTATTATGTCGACTTCAGTTGATTTTATTTCAGTATTGTTGAACTTAAACAAGAAAATACACGGATATGTATTGCATAGTTTAGCTGGCAACCGTACAAGCAGTAAGGCAGCTATAGTTAATGTTGAGTTATGTGCAGTAACGGCTTTCGAGCTACCTGTAATAGCGTTAGTTCATTTTCTCCGTTTATACGCCTGGCAACCCTGGACGGCACGTACAAACAGCTACGCCTGCGAGGGGCGAAGGGACAGGAAGAGTCCATTCTACCTGGAATGGGGGAGGGCGGTGGAACTGACAAGTTGCGGCAGACGTATTTCTGCGGGCTTGAGATTTATAGTCGCCGCCTCGGCCGTAACTTACCATTGCACCAAACACCATATGTTGCAGACTGTTCGCTGACTTGACACCGCACGCTTCTTGTGACAACCGCGCACCAACTTTAACAAGCGTCCTCTAATGGCAGTGGTCTTGTTTTTACAGCTTACAAGTTTTTAAATTATGCCTAGAAACAGCCGTTAAGGATGTTCAAGTGGAAGGGCGGATCATCATTTTATGTTTGTCTGATAAAAATTAGTTTCGTAAACGTTACTTGAAAGTAGATTTTCCTCTTACAAAAAAAAAAAAAAATAGCTCAACAAGTTTACCCATAATGGCATTTCGAAGTCAAAATTTGCGTGTTTCTACTTCACATAATCTCCCCCCCCCCCCGAAGCCAATAAACATAATAAATCGGATATCTACGTGTCACGGACTACAGTTTTATGTATATTTAAAAAAAACACAATATATTATATATACATATTTATATACATATACATGTATGGTTAATTTCTGAATTTTATGAACTTTTTTTTTTTTGCTATTTTAGCAATGTTTTGAAAATACAAATCTGCTGGTAGTATGCTTTAACATGCTTCAAGCGGAAGCCGTGACATGTAGTTTTACCGTGAATTATTTAGTTTCATTACGTTCATTTGTTTTCGTAGGGTTTTCAAGTAAAAAGCATGCAAATTTTGACTTAGAAATGCCTTTATGGGAAAACAAGCTGAGTTAATTTATTTTCCCATGAGGAAAATGCACTTATAAGTAACGTCTTCAGAACTAACGGTATTTTATACAAATATAAATTATTATTATTATCCACTTGAACACCCTTAACACAATAAATCCGCCATATCAGGAGACAACTCGAAGGTGTGTATTCCCAAATGATAAAGAAAACTACTTTGAGCCAATTTTTTTTTTTTGCGATAGTTTGTCTACAGTCATACCATACTTTAAAAAAGTCATAATGTTTGCTTGGCACTGCTACGCATAAAAGTGCTGATAATGACAATATCAAATTGCATTCGACTATCGACTAGTGTAGGACACATAGAAACCGTTCAAATAGTTTTTGTACTCAGTCGTTACATTGAAAATTCACATGATAGTAATATTAATGGGATAACATTTTACAGTTCGAAATAAAAGTTGCGGGTCATCGCGTATTATTTTGCCGGAGCTGTGCAATGCGAGGACGAGATAAACGGGAGTGCTGCGGAAAAAACCGGCAGGCCAGTAGCAACATCCGCCACGTTTATGACATTCTAAAGTCCGGGGATAACGCCGTCAGGAATGTATCCTGGTTCGCCTTGGTGGGAGGCGAGTTGTTTAACCACTACATCACCCGCGAATATTTCCTGTCTCTGGTAATCAGTGGGTAGAACAGCAAGACGCCTAGAGTTAAAAACATCCAATTATTGGCCACGAAGCAGAGCTGCAGATGGGCACGTAAGGCATTGGAACAAAGTGGTGCGAAAATATTTTCACTAAATTCAAGGGACTCCTACTTAAAACCGTATTATTGTACTTGGGCCACTATTGGTCTTAAGAGTTCGTGGACCTGGCGCGTGAGCCATGCTCTAGCGTGGTACCAAAAGCAATTTTTCTAGTATAAATCTTTAAAATGTTTCTAATGTGTTTATCTATGAAAAGAAGACACTTTAAACTGTGCCCTTATGGTTTTTAATAATGAAGTACACGCTCCCTGACGTCACACCGCAGGGGAAATACTGTGGGAAACAAAGCTTGTTTACAAACATGATGATTTGTTAGTTGGTAATTGCAGAGAGCAAAAATGTTGCGCATTCGTAGATTTGCACGCAAGAGTAAAAAATATTAGTTTCAATTTCATGGTTAAGATACGCAAATACATAAGATTAATGTTGACATGAAAAGCGGCAAATTCCAAACAAATAATCAATTTTCTTGACGTACATCTAATCCGGGACATGTGCAGCCAAACAACTAAATGAAGGTTATGTTCGGCTGCGGTATCCATGGAGATAGGAATTGTATCCCATACCTGACTGAAGCTCCGCCTCTTTTCAAGTCGTCCATTGAACGGTGTTATGAACCATAGACTGGGCGGCATTTGTCAGCTAGGTATAAAAATTTTTGCTACTTTGAAGCTGTCTTACAACAAGTACATGTCCTATATATTGTGACTACTAATATTGACGCTATATGACGAAAAAAACTTTTTGTAAGACTTGTTTACCAAATTTAAAAAACTTACAAATAAAAGTTTTATTAGTAACTAAACATTGGCGTATAGTCTATTGACGTATGACACCATATTTTTCACGTTGCTATAGCTGAGTAAATATCAACCGTTATCGTAAAACAAAATCATAGAAACCTGCAGTGGACTTTACCACATACCTCCCGCGAATAAAATAACACGGTCATCGCTTGCAATCCCGTTGAAAAACTATCTGCGGAAACACTGCACGCTGGTTCAGAACTTCGCGCCTAGAGGCGATGAGGTGTTTGGCAGTCGTTTTATATTCGACTTATCGCCTTCCCAGTTTTCGTGCCTCGAGGGCCCGCGGTGGCCCCTGACCATTCGCCTCCCACGAAGGCGATCCGGGTTCGATTCCCAGCGGGGTCGGTCCCCGGATTTTCGCATGTGGGAATCGTGCCGGACGATGCGGTTGGTCGGCGGGTTTTCTCGGGGATCTCCAGTTTTCCTCGCCCTTGCATTCCGTTGCCGCTCCATGCTCACCTCATGTTACCCCTCACCCGAGCTAAAGCCTCGATGTTAAGCGCTGACCAAAATATCTCACTCACATTCGTGTCTCAAACGTAATAAAAAGCTAAGATCCACTAAGTTTACATAATTTTGGCTAATTATTGACTCAATTAAACTTGCAATCTGCTCCGTTTCAGGATTTAAAAAATAAAACTTAGGCTATTAAAACAGCATAAATGGGAACCTGTGGGCCGGGAAAAGACGTTTTTGTGAAGACCCCGAGCAGCGAAGGTACACGTGGTGATGGTCGACGACAGAGGGCGATAGCTAAATCTCTGCAGGACACGTTCGAGGGTTTATCGGCGACTCATAGGGAGGTGTTCCGGTCTGACGTGCCGTCGCTTGCTCCGGAATGTTTGCAGAGTTGCCGGGGGGGGGGGGGG